>JAQPZY010001606.1:5157500-5316663 GCA_029931535.1 Margaritifera margaritifera
TCCTGTCAGATTCTTGGTCAGGTATAAGCCTGTAGCATACAGGGTTTCATTCTTCTTTGTTAAGCAGAATCTTCACAAATAATAATTTGTGGTTATGTTGTGTCGCGCATCAATGCTTTATGCGTCATCCATCAACAAATGTTATTTTCAACTTCTTCGCAAAAACCCTTTGACCAATTTCAACCCAACTTGGCAGTGAACATCCTGGAAAGAACACCTTTGAGTTTTTTTATACAAAGGATGCTGAGCTGTCATCAAATATGGCCACCATTACTAAAAGTAGAAAAACCTTCAAACAACTTCTCAAAAACCACAGAACAGAATTTGACCAAATTTGACAAAAAAACATAGCTTGAAGGACTTTCAAATTTGTACAAATGATCATGATCCACTATCAAATATGGTCACTTACTTTAAAAGGAAAAACCTTTAAACAGCTTGTCACATACTGCTGAACAGAAATGGACCAAATTTCAAAGAAAGCATCATGTCGTTTAAGGACTTCAGAGATTGTACAGAGATGATGCCAATCTGCTGACAAAAATGACTTCTTTACAACCACTAAACAGAATTTGACCAAATTTGAAAGAAAGCATTCTGGCATAAAGGCCTTTCAGGTTTTTCTTTATATTTGATGCCAATCTGCTATTAAATATGTTATTAAAAATGCTAAGGTGTTAAATAACTAAGGAAAAACTGCTGAACAGAATTTGACCAAATTTGACAAAAAGAATTCTGGCATAAAGACATTCAGTTTTGTACATATGATGCCAATCTGCCATCAAATATGACCACCATTACTAAAAATATAAAAAGCTTTAAAAGACTTTCAGAAAAACACTGAACAGATTTGGACCAAATTTTACAGAAAACATCTTGGCATAGAGACCTTTTATGTTCATACAAATGGTGCCCATCTGAAATCAGATATGTCTGTTACCAAAAATAGAAAAACCTTCAAGTATCTTCTCAAATTCACTGAACAGTATTCAGCTAAATCTGACAAATTTCTAGCATGAAATCCTTTCAGTTTTATACAAATTATGGTAATATCCCATCAAATATGGCCACTGTTACTAAAATTAGAAAAGCTTTTAAACAACTTATCTAAAACTGCTGAATAGACTTTGACCAGATTTGAGGGCATTCTCTCATGAAGGCCTTTGAACTATATACAAATTGTGCCCATCTACTTTCAAATATGGCTGCCATTTCTAAGAAGAGAAAAAACTTTGAATTACTTCTTTTTAGAAAAGAACTTAATCAAATTTTAAAGACAGCATTATGACATGATCTGCTGTCAAATATGGCTGCCATAACAAAATTAGAAAAACTTTAAAATTAATTTGCTCTTGAAGCATTGAATAGAATTCAACCAAATTTGACACAAAATTCATACAGATGATGCCAATCTGTCATCAAATATAGCTGCTGTTTCAAAAGAAAAGACTGATGTTGAAATTTCAGCAAGCATTATACTAACCCAGATTTCTTGGCTAATTGCCCTTGCATTTGGCTTTTGGATAGATGTCAGCCAGGTGAGCAATCTCAAGCCAACATGGGTCTCTTGTTGTCACATCACTTTGCCATTCTGGTAAGTACATCTTTTGGGAACTGAAAACCAGCTGTGTAATGAGGAATTTATAAGGTTTATATTTTGGAGAAAATAAATGCTATTTTTATGCAATTTGTTGATTTTTAGCACACCTGGTCCATGGGCCTAATGAGCTTATGGTTAGGCTTTTCTTCCTTTTTGCATCATTCACCAACATTTCATGTTTTAATTTTTCAAAAACCACTGGATGAAATTCAACCAAAACAAACATTGGACCAATTTCAACCAAATTTAGCAGAGAGCATCCTGACATGACGGGTTTTCAAATTTGTGCAAATTGTGATGATCTGCTATCAAATATGGCCACTGTTACTAAAGTTAGAAAAACTTATAAACAACTTCTCAAAAAACTGCTCAACAGAATTTAACCAGATTTTTACAGAAAGCGTTCTCATATAAAGGGCTTTAAAGTTCATACAAACAATGCCAGTCAAATATGGCCCCAGTACTAAAAATTGATAAACCTTTGTACAACTCAAAAGCTGCTCAACAGATTTTGACCAAATTTGACAAGGTGTTCAGGCATGAACAGCTTTCAGTTTTGTTTAAGTAATCTTGGTCCATCATCAGATGTGGCCACCATTACTAAAACTAGTGAAACCTTTAAACGATTTCTTTTTAAAAACATTTGACACAATTGGACCAAATTTGACCTAAAGCGTCTTGGCATAAAGAGCTTTCAAGTTTGCACAAATTATGCCAAGTCACGATCAAGTATGGTCACTGTTACAAAAAATAGAAAAGCTTATATATATATATATATGCTCAACAGAAATGACTACATTTCACACAAAGTATTTTAACCTGAAGGGCTTTCAGATATGTAGAAATGATGCTGATCTGCCCTCAGATATGCCCACCATTACTAAAAGGAGAAAATATCTTGCAATAACATGTTTTGAAAAACTGCTCAACAGAATTTGACTAAATTTGACAGTATTCATCCTTGCATAGAGGCCTTTCAAATGTGTACAAATTATACTGAGCCACCAGCAAAAATGACCACCATTTCTAAAACAGAAAACCTTTAAACAACAACTTTTAAAACTGCTGAACAGAATTTGACCAAATGTGATAGAAAATATCCTGGCATAAAGGCCTGTCAATATTGAGCCCTATATTTAGGCCTATTTTTTTTTCTTTTCATCTTTTCCTTTTCTCTCTCTCTCCCACCCTTCCTCTCTTTCTCCCATCAGAATTAATAGATCTTAAAATGTGTCAACACTGTTGACCCTCTAGTATACATTTATGTAATCAATGAAAAGGCACCATCAAGAATGCATAAAAATGAACCCCAAACAACAAAAAGCAGGCTTCAAGAATTAACTTTTTATAATTAATTTTCCACGTGAATCATGCAAATTGTTAGTGACTGGACTTACATGACCTGTTGCTATTCGATATTATGATTCACCCATTTTATATCAAATACCTGTTACACAACGACAAATGGTACACATTTTTAAGAAAAACTCTTGATTACATGTAATAAAATTGTTTAAGTAGTGATTTTAACTGCCATCACAATCATAATCATGTCTGAAAACTATGGAGAAATCAGGCATTGACTAGTGTCAATTGCAAATTAAAATTAAGTGACAATTGAAATTAGGGTGCAGCATCTCGTCTCAAAATAGACTGCAAGCCTGCCAACACACGAACATTCGCGTCTTAATGCAGAAATAAACAAAAATAGCAGCCAAAATCCTTACAAGTAAACTCACAATCATTAAAATCTGTTGTTTAATGATGTTACACTCTAAAGCCTGTTGGAGCATTCATTCATGTTATTATAGGCCTAGTACCCCCACCCCAGCAATGTTGTTCACAATGTTCACTGTATCAATCCACATTAGAACTTGTATAATTAACATAACGTACATGTTGACGGTAGGTACTTATTGTTTATTGTTGTTCGTTTTAACAGCACTTTAAACATATTGATGGCTATATCGTGGCGAGGAAATGGGAGCTAAGTGCCTTTCCCAAGGACACAGCCGACCCAGGCTGGCCTGTTCAGGTATCGAACCCATGACCCTTGGATTAAGAGTCTGATGCTCTACCAACTGAGCTAACGCAACTCCCTATGTAATTATTGCATTGGCCACAAAATAGCTAGCTATAGTTGTCAGCAAAATAGTAAGAAACTATTTTCAACCTATTTTGTCCATATGGAATTTCAACTTCACATTGAAAGTGGTATCAGCAAACTACACTTTCATATGCAGTTGGTACTAATTTACTCTGCCATGATATCATTATTTGAAATTCTGGTTGATGTTTCTAAAAGCTTTCAACTTACCATATATACTCGTGTATAATCCGATACCAACTGCAAACTGCATAGACCCAGATCTACCATCGCATAATGTGCCAGCAGATATGGGTCTATGCAGTTTGTAATGACTAATCAGTAAAACAAACAACATAGACCCTGATCAGCCGGCACATTATGCGATGGCAGATCAGGGTCTATGTTGTTTGCATTTGGAGTTGGATTATATGCGAGTATATATGGTAACATTTTACAGATTTGCAGGTTTTCTTTTGGTTCTAATAATTCATTCAGTTTTGCAGCAGGACCCTTTTTTATTTTCATTGATATCAAAAGATGACAAGTGTTATGAATTTTAGGGAAAAAATGAAGGTGTTGAATGTGTTGCAGATAGAAGAATAGAATATCACTTCAGAGTGCATCTCATCAATGCATTATTTATGTATCGGCTTGAACTAATATGTAGTCACTGTTATATTTGACAATTTCTGCATCAAATTTAAGCATGAGAAAAGAGATGTCATAATGATTTTATTTTAAAAAATTAAAAATTGTGATGAATACAACATGAAAAATATTTTTTGTTTTAAAAAGTAGGGCAAAATCAATGTTTTGAAGCAGTGTTGTTTTGGTTTGATAGGTTTTGTGCCAAAACAAACAAATTATCAGTGACAAAAACTTTGAAAAAAAAAATCCATAGACTCATGTAATAATCTGCTCAACTTCTTAAATGGGTTGTAAAAAAATTTTTGGGGAGTAAATGATAATCGACACTGTCAAACATATAAATTTGGTGATTATTTTTTTGGAAAAAAGATATTAATCTGTGAAACAGTCTTTATAAAAGCTGTCTGCATCTTGCTGTTTGTAAACTGGGACTTGCTAATGCTTTATTCAGGAAGCTAAATATAAGTGCCAGTCACAGATATTAAGCACACAAACAAATGTATTACAAGAAACATTTTGGTTAATAAAGTTTTGTGTAATCATCTGAAAGGAGAACATTATCACTAGTCACAGATATTCCAAGAGAATAATTTGTAGTCCATACCCATATGTATACTCTAATAAGAATTTGTAGTCCATACCCATATGTATACACTACTAAGAATTTGTAGTCCATACCCATATGTATACACTAGTAAGAATTTGTAGTCCATACCAATATGTATACACTAGTAAGAATTTGTAGTCCATACCCATATGTATATTCTAGTAAGAATTTGTAGTCCATACCCATATGTATACACTAGTAAGAATTTGTAGTCCATACCCATATGTACACTCTAGTAAGAATTTGTAGTCCATACCCATATGTATATTCTAGTAAGAATTTGTAGTCCATACCCATATGTATACACTAGTAAGAATTTGTAGTCCATACCCATATGTATATTCTAGTAAGAATTTGTAGTCCATACCCATATGTATACATTAGTAAGAATTTGTAGTCCATACCCATATGTATACACTAGTAAGAATTTGTAGTCCATACCCATATGTATACACTAGTAAGAATTTGTAGTCCATACCCATATGTATACACTAGTAAAAATTTGTAGTCCATACCCATATGTATACACTAGTAAGAATTTGTAGTCCATACCCATATGTATACTCTAGTAAGAATTTGTAGTCTATACCCATATGTACACTAGTAAGAATTTGTAGTCCATACCCATATGTATATTCTAGTAAGAATTTGTAGTCCATACCCATATGTATATTCTAGTAAGAATTTGTAGTCCATACCCATATATATACTCTAGTAAGAATTTGTAGTCCATACCCATATGTATACACTAGTAAGAATTTGTAGTCCATACCCATGTGTATACACTAGTAAGAATTTGTAGTCCATACCCATATGTATACACTAGTAAGAATTTGTAGTCCATACCCATATGTATACACTAGTAAGAATTTGTAGTCCATACCCATATGTATACTATAGTAAGAATTTGTAGTCCATACCCATATGTATACTCTAGTAAGAATTTGAAGTCCATACCCATATGTATACACTAGTAAGAATTTGTAGTCCATACCCATATGTATACACTAGTAAGAATTTGTAGTCCATACCCATATGTATATTCTAGTAAGAATTTGTAGTCCATACCCATATGTATACTCTAGTAAGAATTGAAGTCCATACCCATATGTATTCTCTAGTTAGAATTTGTAGTCCATACCCATATGTATATTCTAGTAAGACTTTGTAGTCCATACCCATATGTATACTCTAGTAAGAATTTGTAGTCCATACCCATATGTATACACTAGTAAGAATTTGTAGTCCATACCCATATGTATACTCTAGCAAGAATTTGTAGTCCATACCCATATGTATACTCTAGCAAGAATTTGTAGTCCATACCCATATGTATACTCTAGTAAGAATTTGTAGTCCATACCCATATGTATACACTAGTAAGAATTTGTAGTCCATACCCATATGTATACACTAGTAAGAATTTGTAGTCCATACCCATATGTATACTCTAGTAAGAATTTGTAGTCCATACCCATATGTATACTCTAGTTAAAATTTGTAGCCCATACCCATATGTATACTCTAGTAAGAATTTGAAGTCCATACCCATATGTATACTCTAGTTAGAATTTGTAGTCCATACCCATAGTCCATACCCATATGTATACTCTAGTTAGAATTTGTAGTCCATACCCATATGTATACTCTAATAAGAATTTGTAGTCCATACCCATATGTATACTCTAGTAAGAATTTGTAGTCCATACCCATATGTATACTCTAGTAAGAATTTGTAGTCCATACCCATATGTATACACTAGTAAGAATTTGTAGTCCATACCCATATGTATACACTAGTAAGAATTTGTAGTCCATACCCATATGTATACTCTAATAAGAATTTGTAGTCCATACCTATATGTATACTCTAGTAAGAATTTGTAGTCCATACCCATATGTATCCACTAGTAAGAATTTGTAGTCCATACCCATATGTATGTTCTAGTAAGAATTTGTAGTCCATACCCATATGTATACTCTAGTAAGAATTTGTATTCCATACCCATATGTATACTCTAGTTAGAATTTGTAGTCCATACCCATATGTATACACTAGTAAGAATTTGTAGTCCATACCCATATGTATATTCTGGTAAAAATTTGTAGTCCATACTCATATGTATACACTAGTAAGAATTTGTAGTCCATACCCATATGTATACTCTAGTAAGAATTTGTAGTCCATACCCATATGTATACTCTAGTAAGAATTTGTAGTCCATACCCATATGTATCCACTAGTAAGAATTTGTAGTCCATACCCATATGTATGTTCTAGTAAGAATTTCTAGTCCATACCCATATGTATGTTCTAGTAAGAATTTGTAGTCCATACCCATATGTATACTATAGTAAGAATTTGTAGTCCATACCCATATGTACACACTAGTAAGAATTTGTAGTCCATACCCATATGTATACTATAGTAAGAATTTGTAGTCCATACCCATATGTATACTATAGTAAGAATTTGTAGTCCATACCCATATGTATACACTAGTAAGAATTTGTAGTCCATACCCATATGTATACTCTAGTAAGAATTTGTAGTCCATACCCATATGTATACACTAGTAAGAATTTGTAGTCCATACCCATATGTATACACTAGTAAGAATTTGTAGTCCATACCCATTTGTATACACTAGCAAGAATTTGTAATTCATACCCATATGTATACACTAGCAAGAATTTGTAATCCATACCCATATGTATACACTAGTAAGAATTTGTAGTCCATACCCATATGTATACACTAGTAAGAATTTGTAGTCCATACCCATATGTATACACTAGTAAGAATTTGTAGTCCATACCCATATGTATACACTAGTAAGAATTTGTAGTCCATACCCATATGTACTCTCTAGTAAGAATTTGTAGTCCATACCCATATGTATATTTTAGTAAAAAGAAAATGTAGTTTTCCAGTCTGAGACACTATTTGCCAACTTTATAGTTGAACATAATCTCCTGTTTCTGGTAGCAGATAATTTTTCAGATCTAGTCAAAATAATGTATTTGGACTCGGAAATCACACAAATGTTCTCATGCAAACGGATAAAAACTACTCACATTGTGAACCAAGCTTTGGGTCCTCATTGGGATGAAAAAGTCAGAGACATGTGCCGCAATGAAAAATGTTGCCATTCTCATTGACGAGTCAAATGATCAAGGGGATAATAAAATGCTGATGGTCTTAGTTCATGTTTTTGTCTATGATGTAAACAGGATAGCCACAAGATTCCTTGGAATACCAACCTGTAACATTGGATCAGCAGAACTCATATTGCATGCTTGGATAAAATTAATGTACCGGTAAGTATTACTAAGTTTAACTATTTTATTGTTCATAAGAAATCATAATAATAATAATAATAATAATAATAATAAGATTAATAATAA
The DNA here is from genome assembly GCA_029931535.1 of Margaritifera margaritifera. NCBI lineage: Eukaryota > Metazoa > Mollusca > Bivalvia > Unionida > Margaritiferidae > Margaritifera > Margaritifera margaritifera. Next base: position 5,165,853 of record JAQPZY010001606.1, read on the forward strand.
TAATAATAATAATATTATGAATAATATGGATACAGTACAGGAATTAATCCATAATGCCTGGGATGAATGAGGTCTTTGTCTATAATACTAGTAAGCGATAATTGTTTTTCAGACTTGATTGTTATTGTTAAAGGATGGTGATATTGATGATAATGATGACAACAAAGGCATCAGCAAATTGGGCTTAAAGTCACAAAGGGTGTAATGGTATAATGTATGCATCAGTGTTTCATGTGGACAATCTTACTGACAGTAAAACAACATTAGATGCTTGGGAGTGCAATAAATACTCACTAATCAGATTAGGTAGGTTGTCTTATCTCCTATGATCAATATTGATAATTATCAGCTATTGATGAATGAACAATAAAACAATATTATAGGTCTGCACTGCTTATTGGAAATTAAAAGTTGTGATGGGTATCTTTAAAGGAAAATTTTGCTCCAGTGGTTGTTTTTTTAAACTGTTTTAGTAAAATTCTGGATTTAAACCTTATGAAGCCACTGTAACAGATTCTATTGTATATCCATGGCAAGTAAATTTCAAAGTTCTAATGTTTTTTGCATTTTGTATTGCAGTGGTGAAGCTGTCTGAGAGGTTTATTAATTAACCCAGAGTGAGAGAAGTGCACTGGAAGATGAATTCAGGACTACATTCTGACTCCCAAAGAAGAACTTCCCAAATTCGACTCAGACAGTACCAATCTTGAGTAGTTTTGGCAGACAGTTAGCAATCTAAGTTCTACCCACAGGGAGGAAACAATTTAAACTTCTTGTTGGACTCAGTAGAGTTGTATTGACAATGCCACATTCCAATACAGACACTGAAAGGACATTTTCCATCCTGAGGAACATTCCGGCTGACTCTAGAGGAAACCTGGATCCAGTGACAGTACATAATCTTTTAAGTGTTAAGATGAACAATGATGAGGACTGCCACCAATATAATCCAGGCAATGATCTTATAAGAAATGCTAAAAATGCTTGTGGTATGTATAAGGGGTGTGTGAATGGCAACAAATTAATGTGAAAGGACTGGTTTGCATATTTTAATATTAAAAAAAATGTAAATATGTTCAGTAGTTTTAATTTTTGTCCATTTGCAAGATAAAAATCAGGTCGATGAAAATTCTCCTTCTTTTGAGGCAAACTCCTGACCAAATTTTGCAGATCTCCTGATCTGTTCCTAGCTGACCTCTCTTTTCTGTCACATGTATGCAGTCATCAAATATTTGTTCTGTTTTCCTATATTTCTTAAACATGTACTTGCAATCTTTCTAAGTTGAGTATTAAAGATGACCAGAGATATTCCAAAAGTTTAATATCTGAGCCCCAGATAGCCCCAGATAGTCCCAGATAGCCCCAGATAGCCCATAGAGTGAAATATTCAAGTTCAAAAGTATCACTTGCAAGACAGTACCTTGAAGATACTGTTGCTTTACTGGCCAAAATTAATTTTACGGAGTCCACAATAAGTCCATTTCTTAAGTCCTTTTATTCTTTTCAACACCTGAACATTGAAGCCATCTCTGATATACTTGAAACTCCAACATATCAAATTTGGTAAAAAATATTTTCTTTCATGTGTGAGTTAACATGTTTACAAGATGCCAGTAAGTGCAGTGCAAAAATTCTTTGTCAGGCTTTTGACCTTGAACCTGGTATCATGGATAGAAAGAAGATAATTGAACATATCCGTATATACTCGCGTATTATCTAGGTCCAAATGCAAACAACATAGACCTTGATCTGCCATCACATAATGCGCAGGCAGATCAGGGTCTATGTTGTTTGTTCTACTGACTAGTACTTACAAACTGCATTGACCCAGATCTGCCATCTATGCAGTTTGCAGTTGGTATCGGATTATACGTGAGTATATATGGTAGCTTAGACAGTGTCAAGATATACATACATGCTAAGTTTGTTTAATCTAGAATTAATATTTTTTTAATAAAAGAAACAAAGTTATTGAAGTGGTATCATTCAAGGTATTCTTCAGATAAATCCACAAACTGGGTTTGATAAAATTCCATTGATAATTGTTTGTGATGCCATGCTGCAAAACTATTACAGTTAAAAGCCAGTGTCAATACCTTTGACCTTAAAATCAATGTCAGATAGCTAACTGTCAACTTGTTCATTGGAATGCAACTGAATACAAAGTTTGGTCAACATGAACTTCTGTATGTACAAGTCACTATGTTCATAAGTTTAATGAATACAAAAATGAAAGCAAAGATCTTTGACTTGACTCCAAGCTCAGTTAGATCTGGTTTTCAATTCTTCTTCATAAAAGTCCAGATGTGTTGGTGGTCAGATCTGAACAATTTTCATTCAGAACCAATTAAATATTACAATAACTGTTTTAGTACAAAACCACGTCAGTGTCACCATTGATACAGGAGGAGTAGTGATAACAAGATTTTTGAGATGGACACTATGGTGCCATGTTGGAGGTCAGATGAGCACCATTTTTATTCAGAAACACTACATATTGTTATAATGTTTCAGTGAAAACCCAATGTCTGTACGACCATCCATTCTGGAGAAATAGCCATGTACAGATGTATGGGATGGCCATACAGGGGGCCATTTTAGAGGTCCCCCATTTTTTGATGGATTGCTTCGAAAGTTGGTAAAAGTTATGGTTATCACCTGAAGATGTGCATAGTAACAAATTACTTTGCTCTCACAGTTGTTGTTAGAGTTATTGCCCTTTTTGTCTTGCAGCATGGGACAACCTCGGTAGCAAAACCGGTCTTGGAATTTTTGATGGATTGCCATGAAAGTTGGTAAATATTATGGTCATCACCTGAAGATGCACATATCAACTAATCATGGTGCTCTTGCAATTTTTGTTTTTGTTATTGCGCTTTTCGTCTTTTACCTTAATACAGTGTATGACAACTCCTTAGCTCAACTAGTCCTGCAGTTTTTGATGAATTGACATATACTTGGTAAATATTTTATGGTCATCACCAGAACATTTTTGCTTGAGTTCTTACCCTTTTTTCTTGTAGTTTAATGCATTGTATAACACAATCTCATTAGCACAATTAGTGCCACAGTATTTGATAGATTGCCATAAAACTTGGCATAGTGGTCATCACTTGAGGATGGGCATAGTGACAAATCACATTGCTCTTGCAATTTTTGTTGTTGCTCTTTTTGTCTTGCATCTTAATGCAATATATGACACTCTCATCAGCATAACTAATACCACAGTTTGTGATGGATTGCCATGAAAAGTAGTAAATATTATGGTCAAAACATGAAGATGCACATATCAACAAATCACTTTGCTCCCCCAGTTTTTGTTAGAATTATTGCCCTTTTTGAAGCTTAATGCATTGCATCACACAATCTCAGAAGTGCAACTAGTCCTGCAGTTTTTGATGGATTGCCATGAGACTTGGTAAATATTACGGTCATCACCAGAAGATGACAAATCATTTTGCTCTTATAATTTTTCTTGGAGTTATTGCCCTTTTTTGTCTTGGTGCATAATGCAGAGTATGGCACAATCCATAGCACATTAGTCCCACATTTTTTGTATGGATTGCCATGAGAGTTGGTAAATAGCATGGCCATCACCTGAACAAAAGCATACTGACAAATCACTTTGCTGTCACAATTTTTTGTCTTGCAATTGTTTTTTAAAAATATATTGCTGTGAAACTGGGTACATATTATGGTCATCATTTCAAGATGCATACATTCACAAACCTTTGTGCTCCCTCAATTTACCCATTTTGAGTTATAGCTGGGTGCAATGTTGGACAGAATTTTGTGATTGCAACTACTTTCGCAGTTTTGAGTGGATTGGTATGAAAGTTACTATATATTACGGTCATCATGCATATTGGCCTATTGACCTATCAGTACTCGCACAACTTTTCCAAGAGTTATGCCCTTTTTTGGAATATAGACTGATCTCCATTATGGGGTAGGAGTGGGGTGCAGGAAAGGCGAGGTCATATTTATGTCTGCAAATTGCTCATCAGTCCTATAGTTTTTTGTTTTGTTGTTGTTGTTTTTTTTTTGTTTTTTTTTTGTGCTTTTAAATGTTGGTATGATCATCCTTTGTTCGGGACCAGATTTGTCAAATTTTGTGATTTCACATTGGCATCATTTTTCATTGAGGGCCGACTTCATGTTGTGCGAAGTCTTTCGTTGAAAATCCAATGCCATCTCTTAAATAGGGGTAATGATAATACGATTTTCAAGATGACTTCCATGGCCATCACGCCGAAGATCTGGTCAGCACCCTTTTTTTTAGGACCAACATGATATCATAAGAGTTCATTCAGTGAAAACATGTAGCGTACTAACGGAGAGGAGGGGGGACGGGGACAGGGCGGTTGCCACGGGGGCCAGAGGTCTTGGGGCGCCAAAACAGCTGATAAAAATTCGGGGCTCGTATTCTGGCCATTTGGGCCATCATCGTCGACCTGGGCGCCATTTACCCTTTGCACGCCACTGGTGAAAACCCCATATCTGTATGACGATCTGTTCAGAAGAAGTAGCCTAACAATATTTTCAGATGGCTACCATAGCAACCATATTGGAGATCTAATTTACACCATTGTCATGTAGGACCAACAACATATCATAAGAAGTCTTTTAGTGAAAATCGCATGTTGCTGTGACTATCCACTCAAAAGTAACGGTACCGAGACGTTTCGCCCCATGGACGTTTCGGCCCAAGACATTTCGCCCCACTTCATGGACGTACCTGGACGTTTCGCCCCATGGACGTTTCGGCCCAAGACATTTCGCCCCACTTCAATGGACGTTTCGGCCCAAGACATTTCGCCCCACATTCAGTGTACATTTCTACATTTCTTAACTATCATTCCCAACAAATATGTTTACCCTTCATATTAAAGTGCATGTAGTTAAGCGGCATTTCGTTTGATCTTCGCTCATACTAGTTGTCATCTTGAATTATTCTGAGACTTAAAGAACGTGTCGCTGTTTGAGAAACTTACTCGCGTTAAGCACCCGGCATTTCCTTGAAGTTTGTTTTTGAAATTCAGCACCAACACCTTACTGAAATGCTGTGCCAGAATGTATGACCCATGTTAGACAGATCAACATTAAAGCTGGACTGAGACCTCATCTTTTTCTATTACACACCAAGTACATGCCATTTGTTTCTTTCTTGAATAAAAGATTATGCCTTTGAACTCTTCTGGACTTATTTTAAACAATAATATCAGAATTGTAAATCAAACAAAGAAGAAAACATTGAACTCCTTTTTTGCAAATGACCATCACCAAAAACGGACTTTCATCAGTTTTCGTAACTGCGAAAATAAAAATATCGCAGTATAGAAAATAATGATCACTGTAAACGATAGATTCATTTTCTGATCAGTCTTAGTACATAAACGAAGAAAAAGGGGAAAATATTGTCAGATATAATGACAGGCTGAATGTAAATCTAACAAATTGAAATGGGTCTGTCAAATAGTCTAAGTATAAGCCTATTCTTCTTCATCTTCTTAGTATTATTATCATTATTACTATCTTATTCTGATATGAGAATAACTTGTCTTACTATCTCTTATTTTCTATACTCTTCATCACGATTCATGGAGAAAAGACTTGTTTCAAACATAATTATAATTTCAAAAGAACACCGTTTTAAACGAACATAATTATCTATTAAACGAAATCATGGTCCGAAACGACCATTGAAGTGAGGCGAAATGTCCATTCTTTTTTTTTTAAGTGGGGCGAAATGTCCATTGAAGTGAGGCGAAATGTCTATTGAAGTGGGGCGAAATGACCATCGAAGTGGGGCGAAATGACCATTGCAGTGGGGCGAAATGTCTTTAGCCGAAACGTCCATGGGGCGAAACGTCCCTGATTAAAAAGTAACTATCACACAATTTTCAAGATGACCACAATGACCTTCAGATTCGAGATTTGATGAGCACCACTTTCATGTAGGACCAACCAGATATCATAAAAATTCTTATTGTGAAAACTCCATGTTACTACAACCATCTGTTAAGAGGAAGTAGCACTAGCAAGAGTTTTAAGATAGCGGCCATATTTGCGATCAGATATATACCATTTTAGTTTAGGGCCACTCGGGCATAATAAGAAGTTTTTTAAGCGAAGTCTTTTTATGGCCATTCATTTATGAGACGTAGTTATAGCAAGAACTAGAGCCCATGTTGGAGGTCAGATCAGCACTATTTTCATTTAGGATCAACTTGACATCACAAGTCTTTTAGTGAAAACCCGATGTTGGTACGACCATCAGTTCAGGAAGGGCGGTGGTAACAAGACTTTCAAGATGGCCGTCGTAATGGCTATGGTTGCGTTCTACATTTTTTTTTTTTTTTAAAGAACAAGAATTTCCCAGGTTTGGTTATCCTGGTTATTTAAATGGACCTTGTATAAGTTAGGTATTGTTAAAAGAACTTTTAATTCCCTTTTTTTGGGTGTATAATTGATGGGTGTAATATGGGTTATAGAGTATTCAGCTTGGCCTTACTTCAGATATGCATCTATCCAAAAACTGCTAGCTCCGCTTGGTCATTTTCACTTCCTGGACTTTAAAGGTAAATTGTAAAAAAAACGAGCCGATAACTTTTTTTGTTACTTTTTATATATTTTGCCTACTCGGGATACATTAATTTCCTCTATTTTAATAACTGCTAAAGTTAGTGTACTTTGGATTAGTTCAGGCTGATTTTTAGAGCAAATAGGAGCAGTCATGTTGATCAGCGATGTGCTTAGATCATGCACGATTTCCACCACTACAAGTAAAGAAATTTCAGCCACAGTACATGAAAGTAGCATGGAGGTATGCCAACATTCTCTCCATTGTGCATGTTGCATTGGGCTACCATACGTCCTCTTTTTCCCGAACATGTCCTCCTTTTCGGTCCTTAAATCTCTTGTGTATGTATATATATATATATATATATATATATATATATATATATATATATATATATATATATATATATATATATATATATATATATGTCTTCTTTTTTGAAAGTTCTAATATAGTAACCCTAATGTTGCAAATGCAAACAACTTCACCTTACACCTGTCACTCTGTCAGAAGTACGTACTATCTGTAGAGCGCAACCTATATTGGATGTCGAACATGCACCATTTTCATTTAGGATCAATTAGACATCATATTAAATCACTGAGTGAAAATCCGATGTCAATACGGTCATCTGTTCAGGGGAATAGCGATGACACGGTTTTCAAGATGTGCGCTGTGGCAGCTACATTAGCTACCAGACCGGCACCATTTTCATGTATGACCAACTTAAAATTATAAGTCTTTTAGTGAAAACCCCATGTCGATATGACTATCCATTTAGTGGGAATAGCGATAACAAGATTTTCAAGATGGATGCCTTGGCTGTTATATTGGATGTCAGATCGGTACCATTTTTATTGAGGATCAACTAGACATCATATGAAGTCTTTTAGTGAAAATTCGATGTCGATATGATCATCAGTGGAGAAGGAGGAGCGATAACAATAGCATAGGACATCACAGGTTTAACAGTATAGGTCTCTATGGTGGGAAATGTAACATTATAGGTCTCTCTGGTGGGAAATGTAACATTATAGGTTTGTTTGGTGGGAAATGTAACATTATAGGTCTGTTTGGCCTCTAATGGGAATTTAACATTGAGGCTGTAATATTTGGTTTCAAATATGGCACTCTAGACTCCCCAAAAACACTCTCAACCGAAACGGGAATTAAACATGGGAATGGCACTCTGGATCCAAAACGGGAATTTAACATGGGAATGTTGACTATGGCCCATTTTATTTACATCAAATGTTTATTACTGGTAATATATATATATATATATATATATATATATATATATATATATATATATATATATATATATATATATATATATATATATATGTATATATATATATATATATATAGTAAAAAAAATTTATTATGATGAAGAAATATCAAAACTATTTTTATTTAAATATTTGTATACGATTCTACATTTTTTTTAACGTAGACATGTGACTACGGTAAGTCATTATGACAGACATAAACATAAAACATAGATTTGTAATGATTGAGTAGTATCTCTGTTATTAGGAGAATTGGGTGACCCTAATAAAGTCTTTTCGAAATAACTATCTGTAACTTTCTGACCAGAGAGAGTCCATTTTTTTTCAAAAGCCCAAAATGGCTCACTTCACAGCCCGCCTAGCTTTCTTGGAAAAGAGATGTACTCAAAGGATTGCCAAATGAAACAAAAACCAACTCCCTCCATTATAAAATGTGTGCATGTGTTATCTTGTACTTTAAAAACCCAAATAAGGACAAAGAAACAATGTGTGGGTCTCTGTAGCTTTCTAACGGGAAAGTAATGTTAAAACTATTCAACACGCCATTAGGAGTGACCATCACCCACTTATCTACTGACCAGACAGGGTAGGATGTAAAGGAAAGGGTTTAAAAATAGAATTTGTAACCCCTCTTAAATAAAACTAGCTTCTCCCCACTCACTTTATGGTCTCCTGCGTTGAGAGAGAGAGAGAGAGAGAGAGAGAGAGAGAGAGAGAGAGAGAGAGAGAGAGAGAGAGAAATAGCACCTTGTTCTTTCTCACGGTGGGCAGAGGTGGCAACTGTCACTATCACAGCAGCAACTTGAACGTGGATAAAGGCTTAAGGCAGTTAAGCTGATGTTGGTAAGTCCATATTTTTTTCAAAACTCAGAGGTCCTTTTCGGAGTCCACATAGAGCCCTTGGAAAAGAGATACTACTCATATGATTGCCAAATGAAACGAAAACGAAATCCCTTCATTATAAAATGTGTGTGCGTGTGTAAATATCTTATCCATGCTTAAAAAAGAAATCAAGGCATAGACACGCTTACTTTTTTCGTATATTTTCATGAACAAGAATCACAATAAAATTTAAAAAACACATCACAAAATCCATTTTATTTTTCTTTAACTGTCTGTCTTTTAGAATTTCTTCACTGGCATAGGTTCTTCTTCTGCGTCAGTACATGTTCTAATAGGTATCCAAGACTACGCTGATGAAGAAAATACACACAATATGTCCACACACTAACGGAATCCTATCCTTGAAATTGAATTATTGAATTGCATAAATACAGCCGTATTACTGTGTTCCTTCTATTTTTAAGTCCTTGATTAAATGCTTTCACTAAAATTCTACCTACTGTCAGCAAGTTGTGTTAACAAAAATATTCAGTGTTAGGTCAGGCAAATTTTCATTCATCAGTTTCTTACAAGTGTTATAAATTTGCCAATCCTAGCACTGGCATACCTTGTTACTTACTCAATGCACAGCGTGAAAATATCGCTATTGAGAGCAGAGTTATTTTTGCTATATTTTCAAAATGAGGGCTCAATTTGGCGTCAGCCAGATTTGGTTCTTAAATGTTTGCTACAAATTTTACATAGTTTGCGATCCTTCAATGACTTGACCTCTGCTTACCTAATGTTACATTTGTCGTCCTCGATTTAAGAAGAGGAGTGAAAATATTATCTGTGAACTGTTTTTAGAGACCAGAGAGAGAGAGAGAGAGAGAGAGAGAGAGAGAGAGAGAGAATAGAAAAAACTAGTTAACACCATTTTAAAAACTCCTCTTTTAATAAGCCCCGCTAACTTAAGCATCAACAAACATATGAAGAGGGAGGATTAAGGCTAGTCTCTTCCTCTTTATGTACAACTGACAAATATTAAACATGAACGTATTTACAAGATTGACAACATTGTAGAGCAAGACTTGACTTCCAGTGATCTAGTACAATGTCATTTCTTTCATCAAACACATACACACACACTTGTTCAGTACGAAGAGTCCATAAAGTCCTTTCCATGGGAAATCATTCGCTCAGCAGGGTTGACTTGTCGCAGGACACGTAATTCCACTACTGATAAAACGCAAAAAAGCAGTAATTATTGGGAAAATTTCCAATAAGAATTCTATCATTCCGTTATTGTATTCAATCGTTTCAGTCATCTTTATCTGTATTCATTTCTATTTGGGCATATTTCAAGCAAAAATTACCTCTGCAGATGAATTTTCAAAATGAAAAGAGTTGATCTTGACGCGTTTTGTTTGTTTCTTTTTTTTTTGTGTTGTTTTTTCTAAAAAAAAATAGTACAAAAAAAAGAAAACAAGGAGAGAGATGGACAAAGGGTGTTGGGCTTGACAAATTCATTGTTTTAACTCTATTCATAGTATCCGTCATCTTCCTTTGTAACATTAATGGTATTTGATATGGCATTATGATTGTATGCTAGTCTTTTGTTCCAAAATAATTAAATCTAGAATATATGCAATTAGAGTTCACGGTTTTTAAAGTCTGAATTCACAAATCCCGCTCGGTCGAATTTATACGGTTAAAATAATTCATTCATTCTAAATAACTATCAGTTCAAGTGTTTTAAGTTTTGCATGTGTTTTCTTTTTAGAGTAGTTCATGTGGAATAAACACATCGTCATTTATCATTGCCAATTTAGAATAGTTCATGTGAAATAAAGACATGATTATAGATCATTGACAATTTAGAATAGTTCATGTGAAATGAACATCATCATCGTAGATCATTGACGACTTAGAATAGTTCATGTGGAATGAACACAACATCGTAGATCATTGGCGATTTAGAATAGTTCATGTGGAATGAACACAACATCATAGATCACTGACGATTTAGAACAGTTCATTTGGAATGAACATCATCATCGTAGATCACTGACGATTTAGAAAAGTTCATGTGGAATGAACACAAGATCATAGATCATTGACGATTTAGAATAGTTCATGTGGAATGAACATCATCATCGTAAATCATTGACGATTTAAAATAGTTCATGTGGAATGATATGTCATCATAGATCATTGACGATTTAGAATTGTTCATGTGAAATGAACATCATCATCGAAGATCATTGACGATTTAGAATAGTTCATGTGGAATGAACACAACATCATAGATCATTGGCGATTTAGAATAGCTCATGTGGAATGAACATATCATCATAGATCATTTACGTTTTAAAATAGTTCATCTGGAATGAACACATTATCATAGATCATTGACGATTTAGAATAGTTCATCCGGAATGAACACAACATCACAGATCATTGACGATTTAGAATAGTTCATGTGGAAAAACACATCATCATAGATCATTTACGATTTAAAATAGTTCATGTGGAATAAACACATCATCATAGATCGTTGACGATTTAGAATAGTTCATGTAGAATGAACACATTATCATAGATCGTTGACGATTTAGAATAGTTCATGTGAAATAAACACATTATCATAGATCATTGACAATGAGATGCATTTCTTACTACGAAATCTTTCTGAAATCTAATTTCTGTTTGATATTCAGTGCTGTACACATATACACACAAACACACACATATGTGAAAAGTAGCAAACATTCGCACGAACAAACAAAAAGTTGTCAATTATATAATCAGCTAGTGCTGCAAGGTAGTCTAAAATAGACAAAGTCTTATTCCTTATTCCTTATTCCCAACTGAATAAGGAATAAGTAACCAGTTACCAGTTCAATATGGAATACGTAACCAGTTACTTATTCCCGATTAAAAAAAATTCACATCCAGTTGGCTACTTATTCCTTATTCACATCCAGCTGGCAACTTATTCCTTATTCACATCGACCTGGCTATTTATTCCTTATTCACAATGAGCTGGCTATTTATTCCTTATTCACATCCATTCGGCTACTTATTCCCTATTCACATCGAGCTGGCTACTTATTCCTTATTCCCGATTCAATAAGTAATAGGTTACCACTTACTTATTGCCCATTAAAAAAATTCTACATCAAATTTTAACTCTTCAGAGCATTCATAGCTATTATTCTAACCCAACTGGAGAAATACGAGTGTTCTTTCTGGTACCAGCTATATACAGCTGGACACAGAGATGTCACCGATTATATGAAAATTTTCATCTGATACCCTATTTGACAGTTTCTAGTTAGTGATCTCCTCCAACAGTAGGAAAAGTTTCGAAAAAATGCGTCCAGCCGATTTCAAGAAATAGGTATACAAATATGCGAGAGCTATAACAAAGCTCCAAGGAGATTACCTCTGAGGTTCACATATGGAACAACCCCTGCTTAAAGAAATTTGACATGGACCCATCCTTCAAATTCTACCTCTAGCGATATTTTCGACCCACAAAAGAAGTCTTGACGATATTAGTCGAGAGGAATCAGAGAAATATGAGTGTTCTTATAGGTACCGGCTGTACAGGAGGTGGATAGTGGACCGATTCCATCAAAAATCTGCACCAACTGAACCCCATTTTGTTTTTTTTTTAACCCTTCTTTGACAGTTTATAGTTAGAGGCCACCTCCAACAGTAAGAAAAGTTTATAGAAAATTCGTTGAGCCGATTCCGAGAAATAAGGGCTAAATATATGGAAGCCATAGCAAAGCCTGTAAGAGGCTACCTTATTATATGGACCCTATAGTCCACCCCCAAATAAAAGATCTTGACATGGATCGTTCTTTGATATTTTAAACCAAGGGTAACGTTTCGCCCACAAAAGAAGTATTGACGGAGTTCGTCGAGAGCAATCAGAGAAATAGGAAGGTCCTTATACATACCGGCAATATTAATCAGGTACAGTGTGGATCGATACTATCCAATACAATGCGTGAACCCCTTCTTAGAGAATTTTATTTCAACCCCTGTTTGACACATTCTATGTAGAGATATGTTCCTACAGTAGCAATAGTTTTGAAAAAATGTGTCGGGCCGATTTTGAGAAATAGGGAGCTAAATATATCGGGAGGGAGGGATATGATACAGACCGTAATGGGAATAAATCTTACATATATATCCAAGGAGGGAACGTAACAAACCAAGGGTATATGTGCTATTTGTATTTACCTCTCAGTTTATTGCTTTGTTAGATTTTAACGATTATTTGTTTTATAATGGGGACTCGGTGTTGGGAAGATATTTCTCAAACCGAGTAGTTAGCCAAATTCTAGGAACAGACGTCGATATGTACAGTATTTACGAGACTTTATGATAGCATGGATTACTTTCCTAGCATAATTTCTTAGCATAATGAATTCTCTTGATATTTTTATGCATACGTGTGTAGTAATTTGAGATAGGAATAATTATTATAGGAATAATTATTGTGTTATGTGTTTGGGTCGTGTCTCGTGTTGCATAGCGTTAAGTACTAATATTCGGCTTTGAAAGGCTTACTGATGAGTCATACAAATGTGAAACAAACAAACAAACAAACAAAAAAACATGCAAGTGTGAAATTAGAGTACAGTAGGAAAAATTTAAACATAATTCGTCGAACCGATTTCGATAAATAGGGAGCTCAATATATGGTAGGTATAACAAAATCCACAAGATTACTTCTTCAGTCCATATGTGAACCCTACAGTTCACCCCTAAAGTTATTTGTACATGGGTTGTTCTCTCTGTACGTAGGGATATATTTGACTACCAAAGGAAGTATTGACGAAGTTCGTCGAGAACAATAGGAGAAATAAGAGGGTCTTTATTGATACTGGCAGTATTAAACCGATACAGTCTTTGGACAGATTGTAGCCAAACTATGCGATGCGTGAACCCCTACTTAGAGCATTTTGATTACAACCGCTGTTTGACAGTTCCTAGTTAGGGATGTGTTCCAACAGTAGCCAAAGTTAATAAAAAATTCGTCGAGCCGATTTCGAGAAATAGGGGGCGAAATATATGGGATTGGAGGAGGTATACGACAGGCCGTAAGGGATTAGAACTTAAATATATATATATATATATATATATATATATATATATATATATATATATATATATATATATATATATATATATATATATATATATATATATATATATATATGTGTGTGTATGTGTGTGTGTGTGTGTGTGTGTGTGTGTGTGTGTTCCCGCCTTATAGAGTTATGACATAGATCGTTCTTTGATATTTTGTACCTAGGAATATGTTCCACCCCTAGAAAAAGTATTCACAAAATTTGACCAGGGGGATCAGAGGAAGTGAAGTACTCAGTTATTTATTCCCGATTATTCCTTGTTATTCCCAATTTTAAAATGAAGCTGGTTGGTTTCTTGTTACCGATAGTAATACCTCAGACGTAGTATCGTAATCATCACCGTCCTACTCACTATTAAATAATGAATATGTAACCAATTATTTATTCCTGACTTTAAAAATGCAATTGATTGCTGTTTTTTGTTACAGATAGGAGTGCCTGAGATGTAATAGTAGTAATCATCATCATCTGCAGCAGCAGTAAATGTACTACAACTATTGCTACTACGGTGACTACGACTACGCCAACAACACTTATTATTCATGTTTCAAATTTAACACTCGCATACTAGCTATTCCTTATATCTTATTCCCGATTCAATACTTAATAGGTAACCAGTTACTTATTCCTGATTAAAAAAATGCAGCTGGTTGATGTTTGTTGTTTCCGATAGGAGTAACTGTGATATAGTAGTAGTAATCATCATCATCATCAGTAGCAGCAAATCTATTGCAACTATTGCTACTAAGACGATTACCATGACGACAACGCTTATTATTCAGGATTGGAATTTAACGCTCGCATACTCGCAAAGTGAGAGTTAATTGTGCAAAATGCAAGTTGAGATTTTAAACTCTTGCAACTTTTTGCGAGTGATAACTTTTCCAGTGATAAACTAAACAGCAAATAATTAGTAAAACTCCTGAAATTATGTAAATTCATAACAATCTTGCTTTATCATAGCCCGATAAATAATTCGCCAAACTTGTAATGGTATGGGGGCTTATTTATTGGACTAGCTTTGTCATTGATCCCTGTACCTAGAGATAAGCTGTTTAGATGAAAACTTGTACTGTGACTATACATGTACCTACTGAGAGACATAGGACTAGGGCACAACCATTATCTATCAAGGGGATGCATAATATCTCTTTTGCACACAACCATTTTATTTACAAATACGGACACATTTTCTCTGAAATTATCTTCATTTAGGTACAGTCTGTTAATATGTCTCCTCGGATGACTTGTTCTGCTAGTATTATTTGTAGGACGGCCAATCGCAGATATTTGTGTCACATGTTACCAAGACTATCCCCTGAAAAGGATATGGCTGTCCCTAATATATTATTGTTCTGGCGAGGCTGATTGTTTATCAACCTTTCAGATTAAACTTCAAAGGGTAACCGCTTTCAACTTAACTGAGATGTAATTGATACAGACAAGTTCACCATTTGCTTTGTATACTGATACCACATTTCAAATATTGCATTAGTACTGAACATTATCAGAATTTAAATACTAACAACAGAGAGAGGTGTGTACAAAATTGATAATAGCTATTTTAGAACCCATAGATCTGAACTTCTAAAGAATTATGGACATTTGACATTGTCTAAAAATCCTGCTTTCTTCCTGCGTTCGATGATTATTCCCGAAAAGGTTATACTGTATCTAATGAATTAAATTTTTAGAGCTGAAGTGTACACTGTTCCTTGTTATTTTTTAAATAGTCACTATAATAAGTGTGAAGGGTGGTTTCAAGTTGTGCATGCCCCAGTTTTGAGCGGCATATCGCTTGTAGTTCTTAATGTATTCCGAAATTATTTTAAAATTCAGAACCAGCTTTCGCTGGATTTTCCTTACATGAATACCGACCATTTAACTTGCGATTCACCTCAGCGAACAGAGCAACAAGTAACAAGCAATAAGAGCGCTAGAGATGGAAGTCATGATTCTCACCCATACCCAGAATGCCCTCAAGGGACTTGACTTGGGCTGAATATAGTATCAGGGTGGAGCCTGAGAGCACAGAACAAGAGGACAACTCTTCTCTTAATACGGGAAGAACCAAGAAGAAATAACAAAAGAAGGCCCCCAAGGGAGACAGGAGGGAAGATAGCAGAGAGAGCACAAACAACACACACAGTCTAAGCTGAGCGCCCCTACCGAAAAGCCCAACAGAACACGACACCACCACTACCAGCAACAGCAAGGATGATCGAAAACAGGGAGCAGAGAAAGAAAGGAGGGAAAGAGAGGAGGAAAGTAAGGAGAAAAAGAAGCAAGAGGCGGAAGTAAGAATAGAGCCTCCACCCCTTGCCTTGTCAATTCCAAAGCCGGCGGCGGTAGAGGCCACAAACAAAAAGTCCGAAGCAAACTTATACCAAGAAGCCCTGCAGTATGTTTGCGATCAGGCATGTGAATTGGGAATTGTAGACCTTTACTGAAACCGGGAGGCAGCAAAGCAACACATCTACGACCACCGGATGGTTATAGATACCACCAGAGGGGGACAAAACAAGTCATCAAAAGCCCGTTGGAGGAAGGCAGCAAATAACATACGGCACCAAGGTGAAGAATACAGCGAATGCCCGATCTCGCTTATTAATAGATCACCACCGCTTGCAGGAACAGACCACCATCACCTTCCCATAATCCAAAGGCCACTATATAGTAGCTGACCTGATCGAATCGGAGGACCCACGAGACTGCATTAGACGCCGGTTCGAGCCACCATATCACCTCAACAGATTCTTCATGCCTCCCTCTCCGCCGAACCAAACAGCCCTTTTAAGAGCTAAAAGAAACTCAAATTTCATACGGGTTTTCATTTTGGCTTCGAAAACCCGTTTCTATCACAACTCAGTTAACTACAAATTTGATCAATTCGCCTCACCGTTTAAAAAAAACAAACTATTCGATTGTGTCGTGTGAACATAAAAAGATCACTAAATTATTAAAGGGTAACTTATACCACGGATTGGTTTACATTTTTGGAAACATTAAGTTCACTCTGTACACTAAATTCTAAATTTGAAATGAAATAAGTAAAATTTTAACTCGATAGATTATTACAATTAAAATATGTGCCTAACACATAATTGGCCGCTAGGGACAGCCCGACTTGAAAATACTGGGCAGAATTTGACAAATAGTGCATCTGGCGTGATTCCGCTGCCGCTTTGCGCCTCCGGACATGCATACCTTTTCTAACTTATTATCCAACGGACATTGTGCCAGAAATAATTAATTGGACGTTGTGCGTACAATTACATTTAAATAGTCGTGAATGGCCGAAGGCCGATATACAACTCAAATTCAAAACTCACTCATTTAACTTTCATTGTTTGGGGTGGGGGTATAGTGGCTTTAGGTGTGTTTTAAAGCCAAATGCTTTGATTTGCATGTAAATAAAAAACTATCAGTCATTTGAAAATTCCGGCCTGAGTCTTTAAGGAAAAAATGTTATCTAGTACATGAAAAAATAAAAAATATTAAATGTTTTGAGGTAAATATGTAACAAAAGTTTTTGAAAAGCAAATCACATCCCCCACTCCCACTTCTCACATGAAATGGACGGTGCTCACGCTTACGTAAGATGTATAAGATGTGTCTGCAAAACATTTGTGTGTGTTTATAATTGAAAGATGTATAATGAAGACTTTAATGTTGTTTATATGCGTTTATCGTGGATTTAACTCTCAGTTGCCGAATCACACAGGAAATAACGCTTTTCGGGAATTATGTAACATGCGTGAGGGCCCTCTCCAACTTCGACCGGCTGCGGCTCGCCTACCCCCTGAAGCACTTCTCTGGTGTCTACATGTGCGATGAGCTAGCGCGCCTGCCAGAGCGCGGTGGGCACGAGACTGGCACGGACAACCTCGACACCTCGCAAAACCGCGTGACACATTTGGTGGCGTTTCGGGCGCCGCCTGCCCGCCTGCTCTACTTTAACTCGTGCGGCGTCGCGCAGTCGCCTGAGCTGGTCGCGTACTTCTGCCTGGCCCGCACAGGTGGCCTCCTACTCCACGCCCCCTGTCCAGAAAAAGGCTGACGGGCCGATTTGCGCTCACGTGTCCCTCGAAGTGCTGAAGTCGCTGAACTGCGACCCGACCCCCGGTACGCTGCTGGTGACGGCGTATCTCTGCGCCGCCGTTAAATGGAAACCGGCCGGCTCGCGGCATGCGCGCTATGCTTGTGGACATCTTCGGAATCTCGCAGAAAGATAATATACTTACGCTGACGAAAAACAGTCTAGTTCCGTTGATCTCCTCCAGGGGGAATCCTCGTTTGGCGAGAGTATAGGGCCCTTACATTTATTTACTTGATGCGAGTGATGGGGCCGAAATGGGGACTACCGTTTGGCTATGGGTATGGGATCCTGGATTCTTCAGCTGGCAACAAGTTTAACATTTCAATTATGCGCCGTGATAGTGTAAGAGACGATGGCTGATCGCCCAAAATATATCGCACAAGCTGGTTAAGGTAATTGACAACAGTTTCTTTTTACATATGGCGGGAATAAATTCCCCAAACTCGGGCACCAGCTATTATATCAAATTCGAGCAAACCGTGAGAAAAACACACAAGAACTCACGCTTTCGCTGTTTATCGAAATACTGGCCTGTGTGATTTAAACATGACCACCCAGCTACAGACTGAAGATCCTTTCTACAACAAAAAGATCGGACATATCAAAGGACAGCTCGCGCTATGCCTGTAGACATCTATGGGCGGTAACAAAGAGCAGCCTCCCCCCCCCCTCGGCAAGCTATTTGTCCTAGTATGAAACCAAGGCCGACTTCGTGGCTTTTGCTCCTCAGAGAGCGCCAGGAGTTATGATTGTGGGTTTTCTTACACCTACCATATATTTATCTCCCTATAGATCGAAATCTGCCTGACGAATTTTCTTTAAACTTCTCCTACTGTTGGAGCAGATCCTTAACTATAGTGTTTCAGAGAGGCGTTGAAATAAAAATCCTCCGAGTACGGTTCCTGACACGACAAAATGTTGATAGAATCTGTCCACATTGTACCCATCCATAAGTTGCATTTTATTTCGCTGATTCCTCTCGACGAAATTTGTCAAGACTTCTTTCGTGGGTCGGAAATATCCCTAAAGGTACAATCTCAAAGAACGGTCCATGTCAAAATTCTTAAATGAGGTGATGTTAGGGCCCATATGTATACGTAAGAGGTAATCCCCTTACGGCCTGTGTTATAGCCCCCTTTTCCCATATTTAGCCTCCTACTTCTTGAAATCGCCTCGACGAATGTTTTTACAAACATTTGCCACTGTTGGAACAGATCCCTAACTAGTAACTGTCAAACAGGGGTTGAAATCTAAATTCTCTAAGTATTGGTTCACGCATTGCAAAGGTTGGCTACAATCTGTCCAAAGACTGTAACAGTTTAATACTGCAAGTATCCATAAGGACCCTCTATTTCTCCGATTGCTCTCAAAGAACTTCGTCAAAACTCTTTTTGGGAGTCAAATATATCAATAGGTACAAAGTATCAAAGAACAATCCATGTCAAAATCATGAATGGGGGTGGACTGTATGGTGCATATATGGACTGAAGAGGTAATCTTCTTGTAGGCTGTTATACCTACCATATATTGAGCTCCCTATTTCTCAAAATGGTCCCGACGAATGTTCTTTACACTTTTCCTACTGTTGGAGCAGATCCTCAACTAGAAACTGTCCAAGAGGAGTTGAAATCAAAATCCTCTTAGTAGGGGTTCAGTTAGTACAAAATATTGATAGAATCGATCAACATTGTGCCTGCATTTCATAAATTGCCCCTTATTTCGCTGATTTCTCTCGACGAAATTCGTCAAAATTTCTTTCGTGGCTCGAAAATATCGCTGTATATAAAATCTAAAAGAAAGATCCATGTCAAAATTCTCTAAGGAGAGGATGTTAGGGTTCATATGTATACGTAAGATTTAATCTGCTTCCGGCCTGTGTTATACCACCCATATGTTTAACCCCCTATTTCTCAAAATCGGCTTCACGAATTTTTTTCTAACTTTTGCTTCTGTTTGAAAAGATCCCTGAGTAGGAACTCTCAAATAGGGGTTGAGATCAAAATTCTCTAACCATGGGTTCACGCATTGCAAAGTTTGGATATAATTGGTCCATTCAATGTCAGTTTAAAATTGCCGGTATCCATAAAGACCCTCCTATTTCTCTGATTGCTCTCAACGAACATCCTCAATACTTCTTTTGGGGGTCAAACATATCCCTAGGTACAAAATATTAAAGAGCGATCCATGTCAAGATAATTTTTACTGGTGCACTGTAGGGTCCATATCTGGACTTTAGGGGTAATCTCCTTGTGAGCTTTGTTAAATATAATCATATATTTATCTCCCTATTCCTCCAAATCGGCTTGACGAATCTTCTTTGAACTTTCCTGACTGTTGGAGTAGATCCCTAACTAGAAACTGCCAAAGAAGCATTGAATCGATATTCTCTAAGGAGGGATTCAGATCATACAAAACGTTGATAGAATCGATCCACATAGCACGTGTTTTTCAAACCCGGTACCCATAAGTTGTCCTTTATTTCGTTGATTCCTTTCGAGGAAATTCGTCAAAATTTCTTTTGTGGGTCGAAAATATCCCTAGACATAAAATCTCAAAGAAAGATCAATGTAAAATTTATTTAAGGAGGGAATCTAAGGGCTCATATGTATACGTAAGATTTAATCCCCATACGGCCTGTGTTATATCTCTCCCCACCCCTAACCCACACTGCTGCCATTCATTTAGTCCCCTATTTCTCGAAATCGGCTCGACGAATTTTCTTCTAACTTTTGCTACTCTTGGAACAAATCACTATCTAGGAACTATCAAACAGGATTGAGATCAAAAATCTGTAACTAGGTGCTTACGAATTGCAAAATTGAGATATAATCTGTCCACACAATACCAGTTTAATATTACCGGTATCCATACCCCCCCCCCCCCCCCCCCAATTTCTCTGATTGCTCTAGACGAACTTGCTCAACATATATCCCTAGGTACCAAATATCAAAGAACGATTCATGTCAAAATCTTTTTTAGGGGTGGACTGCAGGGTTCATATATGGTTTTAAGGTATAATCTCCTTGTGGGCTTTGTTACACCTACCATATATTGAGCTCCCTATTCCTCAAAATCGGCTGTACGAAGTTTGTTTGAACTTTTCCTACTGTTGGAGCAAGTCTGTACCTAGAAACTGTCAAAAAATCAAAACCCCGTAAGTAGGGGTTCTGTAAGTACACTAAAATCAAAATCCTATAAGTAGGGGTTCTGTGAGAAGAAGTTGTTGTTATAGTCGATCCACATTGGACATGTATTTCCATACCCAGTACCCACAATTTGTCCCTTATTTCACTCATTACTCTCGACCAATTTTGTTATGACTTTTTTGTGGGTTGCCAATATCGCTAGAGATAAGTGTTATAAAAGGGTCCATGTCGAAGTTCTTTAAGGAGGGGATGTTATAGCTTGTATGTATACGTAAGAGTTAATTCCCTTGACGCCTATCTTATAGCTCCTCCCTCCCCCCCCCCCCCCCCGTATAGTTATCTCCCTATATCTCAAAATTGGCTCGACAAATTTTCCCTAAACTTATGCTGCTGATACCTTTTTTGAGGTCGAACATATCTCTAGATATAAACTCTCAAAGAAGGATCCATGAGAAAACGATCTGAGGATGGCCTGTTTAGGTTCAATCGTGGACTTGAGATTATGTCCCCTTACTTGCTTTGTTATGGCTTCTATGTATTTAGCCCCCTATTTTTCGAAATCGGCTTGACAAATTCTCTCTAAACTTTTCCTAGATTTGGAGTAGATCCCAATCTAGAAACTGTCAATGAGTGGTTGAAAAAAAAAAATCCTGTAAGTAGGGGTTCAATTGGTGCAAATTCTTGATAGAATCGGTTCACTATGCACCTTCTTTGTATAGCCGTCACCTATTGGTACTCGCCTATTTCTCTGATTAATCTCTACGAATTTCGTCAAGACTTGTTTTGACTTGTTTTGTGGGTGGAAAATAACCCTAGAGATACACTCTCAAAGATGGGTCCATGTCAAAATCATTTAAGGAGGGGATGTTCCATATGTGGAATTGAGAGGTATATTTATATATATACCTCTCAATCGACTCGACGAATTTTGTCGTAACATTTCCTTCTGTTGAAGCAGATCCCTAACTAGAAACTGTCAAAGAGGGGTTCAGACGAAAATACTTTAAGGAAGGGTTCACGTCATTGAAAATGTTAATATAATCGGTGATCTCTTTTTACCCAGCTTTATATTGCTGGTACCAATAAGAACACTCGTATTTATCGCATTGAGCTAGACTAAATGTTTCGTCTCAACATATTATAGGGGTCGACCTGGACCACTAGCTATGAAAGCCCCTAAGAGTGTTCAAGCTTGTAGTATTTTTGAATCGGCAATAAGTAAGTGGTAACCTATTCTTTATTGAATCGGGAATAAGGAATAAGTAACCAACTCGAAGTCAACATATTTGATTCCTTACTGAATCAGTAACTGGCTACTTATTCCTTGTTGAATCGGGAATAAGGAATAAGTAACCAACTTGATTTGTAAATTTTTTATTTTTTATTTTTTATATTTTTTTTGATCTTCCTATCGTTAACATCATTATTCAAAGAGGAAAAGAGAGGGTCAGGAAGGGGGTGGGGGGGGGTACAACGAGAGAATACTAGGTGTATATTATATTAAATCATAGATTGAAATGCGATTTGAGAGAAATACTTGCTTATTGTTCTTTACTCATTCAAAGTTTTGGTACATGTATTTTGCTCTTTTGAAATAATTTATACAAAATTTGCTTCAGAAGGAGAGATATTTGAAAGCTCACTTTTCGCTATTTTCCTCTTACCATAACCATTTAGCAAAAGCAAATCAACATCATGTGCACTTACACGTAATAAGGGGAAGTCATAAACAATTATCTGCTCCTAAAGGCGTATAAAGTGATCTTGAGCTAAGACCTTCATCAACATCTGCACAGCGCGGCGATGGTTGAACAATTCCATTATTTATTAATATGGTGCAATAAGTCAGTTAAACATTGAGACACAGAACCGTATAAATAGATGGCATAACAAGGTTGTATGTTGACAGGTGGTGGTGAAGACAGCAGATAGGTGGACTTCTTTACACACACACACACACACACCTTTCTCTCTCACTCTCTAAAAATGTAAAGAGTTCTTGGTGCAATGTTTAGGTCCAAAGTTTAGTAGCAATTCAGTATAGCGCATTCTCGGACCTTGTGGAGTGCACTCTAGCCTCAATGTTATTAAAATCGAGATGTCTGACATAAGACAGTTCTGACAGGCACCGATAAAGTTTCATGATTTGGTGACCTTTGGAATTCCAGGCCCACTTATTGTAATAGACTATCAGATAAAGCCTTGGATTTTGTGTTAGGGACAGTTATCGTTAGTAACGATATGTTCCGAATGTTGTTTTTCACTTCCAGCAGTATAAAAGCCGTAATTAGATTCGTGAATAGAAAGGTCAACAGAAAATAACTTCGATTTTAATAAGATAAGTAGATCTAGATTTGAATCCGATACATAGATCTCAATTTTAATTAGATGGACTCGTTTCTAGCCTTCCTTTCCTCAGTGGCCAGGATTTATGTACAGACTGCCATTAAGGTATAAATCTTTAGTCTATCTTTTTATTTTTAGTTCTTATCAAAATTATCATACAGTTATCAATATTGCTTTTTCTTATCTGAACAATATTACTATAAAACTGTTGTCTAAGAGTGTTGATATTGCTATTTCAATACTACTAGCACCTGTCATTAAAATTATTGTTTCTAAATTATTAAGTATTACAGTTTTCTTGTATTGATTCAGCCAAAACAAGGTGATTGAACTAGGGGATTCGAACTGCGAGGATTATATTCCCCATTAGGAAGCAGCATATCTAGGCACCCTGCAGATGAAGGGACATAAACATTTATTATCCTTTTCTGTGCCAGATACTGTATCTTTTAATTTTTTTTCTTCAAAATCTTTTGTTGTCAATTTATCCAACCTAAATCATAACCTACTATTATTAAGTAGATAGCGTATGAGCTAAAGAATGATTTCGTTCCCTCATGCACTTCTTACATGCTGCTTTATGATAGTACCTGTACGTCTTGGTCCAAACGCAATCACATTATATTTATTACTAGAATCAAGTGGTACTCTGGGACTCGATGTGACAGATACATTTACATCAGTACCTCATTTACATCACACACCGGCGAGTAGGCTTAGATGGAAGTTATCACCCAACAAACACATATATAGGAGTGTACTGGGTAAGCAACTCGGCCCTGGACTTTTTGACGCCCACCGGTCCACCGATGTGGCGGTCTGCCGGGACAGGCCCGGGGTTTTGCTCACACCAGTAAAACACCGGTAAAAACGGATTTTTTTGCGGCGGCCCACCGGGATTTGTCCCGGTATGCCCAATAGCCAGTACACCACTGCACATATACCAATGTACAATACGTGGTATATATTGGGCTTTCAAGTGAGGTCAGTACAACTTATAATTTGAGTATATAACATCCTTATTTATCTAATACATCAAAATTCGTGTAGCTCATTCTACATAAATTTAGACTGACACAACGTGGAAATCGCTGTTTCTTTCCAACTTTCCACTATTTTCTTACCACTGTATTGCAGACTCATGAACACAACAATAAGAGCAATAACATTATCATTAATATACCATTGCATATAGAACATGTAAAACCCAAATAAACTTAATCATCCACAACATTAAGCTATTTTGAACAGTAAATAAATGGTGGCTTTACATTAGGCTTGTCCTTTTTGAAAGCCACCACCACCACTGTTTCGCACGTATTAACCCCAAGTTTTCAGGTTTTGCAAAACAGACACATTGCTATGACTAGATTCAGAGCAGTTTGAAACTGTTTCTTTGACTCCACAAGGAAACTGTCATCAGCGTATAGTAATGCATTAAGTCCGAGATAGTCTTCAGCACCATCATTATTTAATAGCAAATATACAGCATCAGAGTCATAAGTAAGGCCATCGTATGGTCTAGTTATAAAGCCTACAAGGCAATATAAGAACAAGAAAAACAGGATGGGTGATAGGCTACTCCTGATTAACTCGAATATGTCTGCAAAAATAATATGAAGTCCTAGCACATTGTCAGACACAAAATAAATAATTCAAATACAAATTGTAAATGGCATGACATATTTTCCACTGAACTTATGACAAAGCAGTTTATACAATCGACAGAATCAAAAGATTTGCGAAAATCAACCAAGGCACAATAGCGATGTTGGCTCATTTGTAGGCCTAGGTCAGCAAGGCATTTATGGTTGAAAATATGAATAAGTATACTTTATGTTTCCTCTTGAAACCAGCTTGTTCTTTATATAGTATGTTTGTATTACACACACAAGAATTAATACCATTACTGAGAATAGATGCGAAAAGTTTAACAATAAAACTCGCAACAGTAATATAATTGTCTGGATCGGTGGAATTTTTCCTGTTTTTGTAAACTGCGATAATACCATCAGTCCGTGAGTGTTGGATCATTGATGATTGAAAAAATGAATTGAAAATTTTGTATAAACTGACAGCAATTTATCTTCAGCCATTTAAAATTAAATCATTGACACGTTCTTTATTTTTTTTAGGCGTGAGTTTAAGTGCCCATTGTGCCTCTTCAACAGTCTAATACAATCTTCCTGAAAAAGTTTTTTCATCCAGTATAGCCAGATGTGCTAACATATCTGCCATCAAAGGTTACTGATAGTGCTTCGTTCTAACCATAAGTCTACTAATCATAGCAAATTATACATTTCTGGTCCATCAATTGTAAGATGTAATTGTGGAAGAAAGTTTATAAGATTTACTGATTTTGAACGTTACCATTCCCCTTCTCCAAGATGGCACTAATTAATTTCCGAAATCTATGTTAAAAACAAAATTCAAAGTTGAAAAACATTTTGGACTACAAAAATCTACTACCAAAGTGAATAAAAAAATATTGTTTATTGAAAGCTTTTTTTAAAACCAAAAATCTTTTTAAAAATACAAAATAAAAATGTAGATATATTGGATATAATATTTAATAGATTGCTCAATGACAGTTGAATATTCGCTCCGATCATCACCTGTTGGCTCCACAGATGCCTGCAAAACTAAGGCTTCTTCTCTGTTCACATCCATGAGCAGAGTGGATGCATGACCCTGACTGTTGCAAGTTTGAATTGGCAGACACAGGAATCGAAACTTACTCATAGGATTGTACACCTCATAATTAATGTATACACACCAACGTGTTGGTAGTGATGACAGAGTAAGACACAGATAGAATCTAAATCTTTTGTGACGGAAACATCTCTCGGAATCATTAAACTGTGGTCACTAGAAAGTGTACAAGAGCCACCAGGATGTGTGTGACACATTTCTGACCATGAAATACAATTAGATAATAGCTATTGCGTAGCTCTTACTAAAGAAGTGGAATTGGCCTTTTATTCTTCGGAGTTACAGCTAAGTGACATAACAAATGATCTAATTCACCAAAATTGTTTGATGTTTGTAACTAACCACATTAAAGAGCATAGCCACAGAGTCTAATTCACCAAACTTGTTTGATGGTTGCAAAACAATGCAGCTAGTAAAAAATAATTGAATGGAAAATATCCCAAAATATTTGCTTTTCCATGATATAGCATTTAATAAGTAGTGAATTAGGAGAATTCTGCATAAACGTGCTTAAATATGATGAATCTGAAGCTTTCTTTGCGAAACCTACGATGGCTTGGATATGTATACCGTATAGATGATGGACGGACACCAAAGGACATCTTATGCGGCAAACTGGCCTCTGGCAAAAGGCCGTCAGGTCAACCACACCTGCGCTTCATAGACGTGTGCAAGAGAGACATCAAGGCATTGGACATCGACATGGACAGCAGGGAAGTACTTGCTTAGGACCGCAGTCTCTGTAGGCATGAGCTCGACCAAGGACATCAAAGATGCAAGAGAAAACAGTCGCAATTGGCAGAGGAGAAAAGAGTCCGCAGGAAGGACAAGATACAGCAGCACGTGGCAACCCAAGAGACCACCTTCAAGTGCGGTAGATGCAACAGAGATTGTCATTCCCAAGTGGATCTCTTCAGCAACAACAAACGCTGTTGGTCAACTTACTGACTTCCTCAGAGGGCAAATTCGTGGTCTTCTCAGACTGGAGGATGTCGACGGAATTAAGCAGCTTTGCAACATGTGAGGACAATAAACCAATGTCATGTTAGAATTCTTATTTGTAGTCACAACCTACCATTAAAGATGTACTTTCAATTCGCTACTAACACTTTTAGTTGTATACCTTCCTAAGGGGGGGGGGGGTAAGACAAACGCGAGATCTACCTTTTCACTGATGTATCTGAATGAAATAATATAGACATGTTTGCTCTGTACAAACATCTTCCTGTGCATGTTGTTTTATCTCGTCATATTTCATGATGTCTCAGCTACTTCCTGGTTTGTGTAACCTTCAAGGTCCCAAATAGCCAGAAACTACGTGCAAATCCATTGTACATATTTATACATACATTTGTATCATTACCAGATGACATCGAATTACCTAGTTGCCTTCCTTCAATTGTTACATGAAAACAAACGAATTTCTCGTGCTAGAAGAAAAGGTAAAGCATGTATAATTTCTGGGTATTAAAGCTTGCACACGATAAACGTCATGCAAGTTTAAAAGGATGCTGACAACGAAAATATCACAGTGCCGTCACCATTCTTACCAAATGAAAAAAAAAGCACATTAAAATGAGATGTCGGAGTATTTTCGCGTGCTCATTGACATACTAATGTGCAAAAAAGAATCGTTTAAATTTCTAATTATGTAGTGAGATAACGCATTTGTTTCATTGGTTTTTTCCTTGCATATAAATGTCGTTATGGAATATTGTCCATCCCATTTTGTCAATGCATCTACGAGACAGCTAACTCTAACCACTGCCTTACCTGATATTTTTGTTTTCTATCTGCAGCTTGAGTTTCTTAACTCTTTGTATATGACACGATTCCGCAAACACTATGACTCTTTTATTATCAGTTTAATTGCAAATTAAATCTTATTGTTAGACAAACATAAGTTCATGGATATTCCAATATTCATGCGACTAGCAAATTACACAACAACCATGTTCTAAATGTGACGTTGGACAGTTTTCATAGGTTGATGTATCAGTATTCCATGTAGAGTAAACAGGTAAAGACTCACAGTCGCCATTCCCCCCACTCCCATCCCCATGAATGTCCCCTGCCCCCCCCCCTTTTCAAGTCAAGTACCACTAAGACGCTCTATTTTGTTTTCTCATGATTTCACCTTTCAGCTATGCAGCAAACAATATCATAAGTGTTTCAGTAAGAATTCAGGCGCAGATGGATGCTTACAGTATAGAAGGAGATATCAAATTTCTTCTGCTATCTAAAGAATGAAAGTTAGAAAAGAACACCCGCAATCGCGAGATTGCAAGTCACAGGTTTACATTTAATTGTGGACTTCAACAGGAACCTTATAGAAAAACCGAAGTCAAATCCACAAAAAATAGTCAATACCACACGGAAAGACAGACCCCCCCCCCCAACAAACAAAACAATGAATGTCCCCACATTGCGTACAAAAACCAACTTAGGATTAAATTGCTTCCTACCGAAGCTAAAATATGAAAAATCATCATATGACAAGACTGAAAATCCTAAGTTTGCACAAATGTTACTGGCGCTAAACATACACTGTCAGTATCAATGGCTTATAAAGAAAACAATCTGCGTATATTTAGCCATTTAACGAGATAACGAATACAGCCTACACGCCGACACACCAGCCGCAGATGATAAAAGGTGTCAAATGAATAAAGGAGTGGGAAAATTTTCTGGCTAATCAGACTGACCCGAGACCAAGAGCTTTCCCCAGGGTTGACAGAGATACGGCGGAAATTCAAGTCTCTGTCCAACACAGTGGACGTCCTTGGCCTTTTTTTTTATGAAACATTTTAATCAAGATCTTAATGCAATGCCTGTACCTTTCATACAACAATTCACAAACTAGTAAAAAAAATCAGTTCGATAACAACATATCAGCATTTGGACGTGTAGGACAGAACATGTATTCTATATAATGTTATATGGAAAAGCTGCAGATTTTATTATACTGTAGTATTTGTGACATACTTTGATAAACAATGTGGATCTGTATATTGCATACCTTTCTATGTGTCAAAGTATAACTAACAATTAAACGTCATCCGATATATGTAATATAATTAACATTCTGTTTAGCTATCTATTTAATTGTTTTAAATATGACTCAATAATACAAGCAAAGGGAAATACTTATGTTTCCTCCATTTGGAGAGATGATGTAAATAATACAAATTCGTATAACAGAGTCCACATATCGTGGTATGTACCATTACAGTTGACTAACGTCTAAAGTCAGCGATAAAAGTGTGAAGCGGTCGATTTGAATTTGCAACAGGTAAAGGTTTTGAATGACGATTAATCAATCAATCAATCAAAAATCTTTATTAACGACTTACACTTCACAGTCTATTATCGATATTATAGAGCGGCAGTGTATGAAAGCAATTCAAAATAACAGTTTGATCAATGTACACCATAATTTATACTCTTATAATCTAAAGCAGCTTACACATTTTTACATTGGGGAATGGACGTTGTCAGTTTTGTTCTTATTATTTTAACACATAAAAAATATACATATTGTTACGACTCTATGGTCTAAAAAAAAATGTAACAGAAAGAAAGTGAAACCAACAAATCAAGTAAAAATCAACAAGCAATTTATTACTAGATAATTAAAATGAAAAATCAAAAAAGTCACTTACAGTAATGTGTTTTGAAATCCTAATAATCCAATAAGAATGATTGTTCTAATCACAAGTCCTAAATATAGAATGTGTCCTTGAATGTTATTATGTGCCAATGGTCTCCAAAGTCCTGATGTACTAGAAATCTTGATGTGCTGAAGTCAAAATGAAGTATTCCAAAATCTCTGAATAAGTTCACATAAATTCCAAAATTGTCAATTAAAAATCCAAAATCCAAAAGTTTATGAGCACTGTTATAATCCAATGAATATTTAAAATAATTCCTCTCTTAGAATTTGGAATGAATTTTCACAACTGTAATAGCTCTTTACAAGACTGATGGTAATGTCGAACTGAACAAAATGTCCACCAAACATGATATATATAAAGATTGGTCACATCACAGAATGTTCTAGATTGGTCACATGACAGAATGTTCTAGAATGTGTGTCATCTTAATGGAATTTTAACTGTAAACAAAATTCAACCTTGACCTTCAAATTGAGAAAACATATTGATCAAAACAACCTAATTCAAGGACACTAGTTAAACATGTTTTTCCTGATAACATTAAGATTTAAGCAAATATTAAAGTGAAGAAACATTTATAATTTCCTAAAATATTTATAATATTATATAAACATCATACATAACACCTCCCCTCATAAAGAAAAAGAAAGATTGATATAAAAAAGCTTTCTTTTGAATATACATCTAATACTATAATAACCAAAATTACATAAGAACATGTTTTATGATACTGGACTTAATTACATCAAGCAATATTACATTTCTAGGCACGTGAGAGTGCATCTGCAATCACATTGTCTTTTCCCCTGATGTGTCTAATGTCAATGTTATATTCTTGCAATATCAAACTCCATCTCAACAATCTCCGATTTTTATCTTTCATTTTGTTGATGAAAGTAAGGGGATTGTGATCACTGTACACAATAATTGGAGAAAGAGCTGAGGTAACATACACTTCAAAATGCTGTAAAGCCAATATCAAAGCCAAACATTCCTTCTCAATTGTGGAATAATTTTTCTGGTGCTTGTTTAGTTTTTTAGAAAAATAACACACAGGGTGATCCACACCACTTTTGTCTTCCTGAATCAATACTCCACCAACCCCTACATCACTTGCATCAACAGATAATTTAAATGATTGTCTGAAATTTGGTGCAGAAAGAACCGGTGCATTCTTAAGCATGGCCTTTAACTTG
This sequence comes from Margaritifera margaritifera, assembly GCA_029931535.1. NCBI lineage: Eukaryota > Metazoa > Mollusca > Bivalvia > Unionida > Margaritiferidae > Margaritifera > Margaritifera margaritifera. The sequence goes on from JAQPZY010001606.1 coordinate 5,196,894, forward strand.
TCAAAAGATTTCTGACACTTGTCAGACCAATAAAATTTGGCTTTCTTACTCAATAAACTTGTCAAAGGTTCAGCAATTTTGGAAAAATTGGAACAAAATTTCCGATAATATCCAGCCATACCTAGAAATCGCATCAGTTGCTTTTTACAAATTGGAACTTGAAATTCAGAGATAGCTTTGACCTTAGCTTCTATAGGTTTAACTTGACCTTGTCCCACAATATGTCCTAAAAATGTGACACAAGCATGGCAAAACTCACTTTTGCTCAAATTAATTGTCAGATTCGCATCGCTGAGTCGATCGAAGAATTTTCGAATGGTTTCCAAATGATCTTCCCAGGTGTTGTTGTAGATAATGACGTCATCGATATAAGCGTCACAATTATCAAGACCAAATGTTATCATGTTCATCAGACGTTGAAACGTTGCAGGCGAATTTTTCATTCCAAACGGCATGACTTTATATTGATAAAGTCCATCTGGAGTTACAAATGTTGAAATTTCTTTTGCCCTTTCCGTCAGTGGAATTTGCCAGAATCCTTTTAAAAGGTCAAACTTGGTGACATATTCCGCATTTCCAATTTTATCAATGCAATCGTCCATTCTTGGGATTGGAAATGAATCAGTTTTGGTGACACTGTTGACTTTTCTATAGTCAGTACACATACGGAATGTATTATCTGGCTTGGGAACAAGAATACATGGTGAACTCCAGTTACTTTTACTTGGTTCTATGAAATCATTCTCCAGTAAATACTGAATTTCTTTCTTCAGATAGTTCTGTTTGAGAGGATTCATCCTATAAGGATGCTGTTTCACAGGCGCAGAATCTACAATGTCAACGTCATGATAAATTTTACTTGTTCGTGTTGGAACATCAGGAAACAAGTGCTCATAGTCATGTAATAGCTGTGTTAGTTCATTTCTTTCCTGTTGTTGTAGATGTGAAAGTTTCTGGTCTAGGTTGTTCAATATTTCTGAATTCCGAAGATTGGTTATACCAGAGTCACTATAGTCTGATCGTATTCCATCGTTGATATCTTCACTGTGTGGGACAGGTACAACTAAATTAACAGAATAATTAGCTGAGCTATCTCTGTCAAAATATTCCTTTAACATATTTATATGACAAAGTTGTTTCTGTTTCCGTCTCTCAGGAGTGTTAATGATATAATTTAAGTCATTTACTTTCTTTGCAACAGTATAAGGACCATACAATTTAGCCTGAAGAGGATTTTGAGGTATGGGAAAGAGAGCCAGAACTTTGTCACCAGATTTAAAACTCCTTTCCTGTGAATTTCTGTCATACCTTAATTTCATTTTTGACTGGGTAGTGTGAAGATTAGTTCTTGCTACTTCACAGGCCTTTGACAACTTGTATTTGAAATCAGAAACATAATCAAGAAGATTAATCTTTGAGTCTTCATTTGAAAGAAGTTTCTCTTTCAATAATTTCAATGGTCCACGGACAGTATGACCAAAAACTAGTTCAAAGGGACTAAAACCCAACGACTCTTGAACTGATTCCCTAACAGCAAACAACAACAAATGAACACCCTCATCCCAATCCTTTTCTGTATCAAAGCAATATGATCGAATCATATTCTTCAAAGTTTGATGAAATCTTTCCAAAGCACCTTGACTTTCAGGGTGATAGGCAGAAGATTTAAACTGTTGGATGCCTAATTCATGCATAACTTGTTGGAAAATTAAAGACATAAAATTTGACCCTTGATCTGACTGGACAGATTTGGGAAATCCAACAAGTGTAAAAAACTTCACCAAAACTTTCACAATAGTTTTAGTTTTTATATTTCTCAGAGGAATTGCCTCTGGAAATCTTGTAGATGCACACATGATGGTCAACAAGTATTGGTTGCCTGACTTGGTTTTAGGTAAAGGACCAACACAGTCTACCATTATTCTACTAAATGGTTCATCAAATGCAGGAATAGGTTGCAGATGAGCCTTAGGTATCTTCTGATTGGGTTTTCCTACCATTTGACAAGTGTGACAAGATCTGCAGCATTTAGAAACATCACTTTTGAGTTTCGGCCAATAAAAATGATTCAAGATCTTGTGATAAGTCTTACGGACTCCTAAATGACCAGCCAAAGGAGTTTCATAGGCTAAATTAAGAATTTCCTGTCGATATGACTTAGGAAGAACAATTTGATAGCTCACTGACCACTCGTCACCAGCGGGTACATCAGGTGGTCTCCATTTCCTCATAAGGACTCCATTTTTCACAAAGTAACACACTGGAACTTGTGTGGCTTCAGTTTCACTAATAGCCCTCTGAAACAAACAAGATATCTCGGGATCTTGCTCCTGTTCAACGACAAGGGATTGTCGTTTGTCATCCTGATTAGAACAAAGAGAATGAGTTGCCAAAAGAGGATCACTGTGATCAATACCATTTGATTGATCAATACCTGAGGAAAAAGTGACCTCATCAAAAGACTGACCAATACATGTGTCAGCTAAAGGAATAATATCCTGATCAACATCACTCTCAAGAGCTCTTTTTGCCATAGCTCTAGTAACTGCACAAGCAGGGTACAAATCAGGGATTTCAGTTTCGACAGGATCAACTTTCTGATCCAAACAAGGCTTGTCAGTTACAAGTGGATTAACCACAACCTTATCTCCAGCTAGGTCATTGCCTAGTAATAAATGAACACCCTCTATGGGTAAAGAAGTCACTGCCCCAACAGTCACAGGTCCAGAAACTAAGTCTGATGCCAAATTTACACAATGATGAGGAACATTTACAAAGCCGCACTCTACTCCCTGAACAAGAACACTTTCACTTGAAGAAGACTCCTCAGACAAAGGCAAAGTACCTGATAATAAAAGACTCTGAGAAGCTCCAGTGTCCCTTAATATTTTAATTGGGATAGGTTTGGCAGAATCACCAATAAGTGATATAGAACCTTCTGACATGAACGGTTCATAAGCCTCCAAAATAGAATCAGACTGGGGTTTGTTTGACCCAACAAATGTATTGCTTTCAATACAAGACCGTGACCTTGACCTCGTAGAAATAAGAGCATTTGGAAAAGCTCTGTCTTTACTCTGTTGCTTATTTTTCAACTTGAAGCAATTAGAAATAACGTGCCCTTTCGTTTTACAATAAGTGCACGTAGGAAGAGATAAGGATTTCTGATCAGTCTTATCAGATGTTTGATTCCTAACAGTTGTGCTGTTGTGAAATTTGGAAGTACTCGAATGAGATTGAAATGGTTTTTTACCAGAAAACTGCTGAGAGGACGATTTATTTCCAAATGAAATTTTGTGAGTCAAGGAATAATCATCAGCCATACGAGCAGCATTTTCCAAAGTTTCCACATTCTGCTCGTCAAGATAGGTTTTAACATCACTATGGATGTACCTCTTGAACTCTTCAATTAACTTTCTCATGCGCTCTATCCCCTCCTGGATAGGTTTTGAAATGAAATTCTGAACATTAGGTGCCATAGTAAATGCTTGTTGGTTTCACACAAAAAAATTTCTCTATTAAAAATCTTTGCCAAAGACAAAAAAAAAAAAAAAAAAAAAATTTCAAGACAAAATCAATATGAATTTCAAAGATAAATTTAATATCTCTGATATGCTTTAAAGAAATTCAGATCCCGGAACGACGAGCCCCCAATTTCTGTTACGACTCTATGGTCTAAAAAAAAATGTAACAGAAAGAAAGTGAAACCAACAAATCAAGTAAAAATCAACAAGCAATTTATTACTAGATAATTAAAATGAAAAGTCAAAAAAGTCACTTGCAGTAATGTGTTTTGAAATCCTAATAATCCAATAAGAATGATTTTTCTAATCACAAGTCCTAAATATAGAATGTGTACTTGAATGTTATTATGTGCCAATGGTCTCCAAAGTCCTGATGTACTAGAAATCTTGATGTGCTGAAGTCAAAATGAAGTATTCCAAAATCTCTGAATAAGTTCACATAAATTCCAAAATTGTCAATTAAAAATCCAAAATCCAAAAGTTTATGAGCACTGTTATAATCCAATGAATATTTAAAATAATTCCTCTCTTAGAATTTGGAATGAATTTTCACAACTGTAATAGCTCTTTACAAGACTGATGGTAATGTCGAACTGAACAAAATGTCCACCAAACATGATATATATAAAGATTGGTCACATCACAGAATGTTCTAGATTGGTCACATGACAGAATGTTCTAGAATGTGTGTCATCTTAATGGAATTTTAACTGTAAACAAAATTCAACCTTGACCTTCAAATTGAGAAAACATATTGATCAAAACAACCTAATTCAAGGACACTAGTTAAACATGTTTTTCCTGATAACATTAAGATTTAAGCAAATATTAAAGTGAAGAAACATTTATAATTTCCTAAAATATTTATAATATTATATAAACATCATACATAACAATATATACTCTTAAAGTCCATAAAAAGCATACTTGCTGTGTTGCAATGAAGAATATACATTTCATTAGTACTTAACGAATTACATTATACTGAAGTAATCAAATAAATTACCTGTTATGTTACAGCATAAGCGATGAATAATTATATTGCATTTTGCAGACATGCATAAAGTTACTTACCCATACATGCTACGGTGGATATAGATATTTTTCTTGATAAATGCCTTACGCAATTGAGTTTACAAAGGACACACTAAAATAAAATGAAATTCAGCTTCTATATCTACCGTATTTTTACAGCATATTTCACACAGCCTGTCACAGCTTCGATATATCGATATATATGTGTTTCTATCCTGAGTTTATCTGCAGACATGCATATTTTAGTCAAATCAAGTCTTATACCTTTATTTTTAATACAATCAAACTAGCATTCATATTCTAAATTTGGTTTAATTTCCTAATAAAAATAAAAGTGTTTGATTTGTACATAACTCAGCTCTCCATTTCAGTTTTATCTTTGTTTGCATACTATTAAAAATATTTAAAATTTACTACATTAGGAATCTGCCAAATATACCCCAAACCATACAACAAAAAAAAAACATTCGTTTTGTAATATAATGCCCGTGAGTTCACATTTTTGCTGAGCAAATCTAATGAAATAAAACCAGTGGCTGTCAGATTACAATTATTAGAGGATAATATATCATACCAATATTGTAAACTCAAGTACAATGGGTCCCTACAGGAACATGACTTGTCTTCATATTAACCTCTATACTCATTCTCATAAATTAAAGGTGTACCTTCCCGATTTCTTTGGACTCTACAAAATCCCAAATGTCTGAGACATAGCTGACTGTAGAACTAAAAGAGATATCAAATAGCTGAAGTATTTTTAGGGTGTAAATTTATATGGTTTGGTATTGACAAGTAATAAATGTTAATAGATTGCAGTTATTTCCTCGCAATGCAATGTTTTGCTATATTGAATGTACCACTGAAGTGAAACTCGTATGACTCGGTAAAAAGTAGATCCCATGTCACTAAAGTCTGGCCACCCCTGAGTTAAATACTTAGTGATCAATGAATGCAATATAAGAATATAACTATGCATCTGAAATTATATTACACGTATCTGCACATGTAAAAAATTCCTTACTTAAAATCGTCGTGAATAACTTGGAAAGGCACCACAACTAGGTTATTCCTCTATAATTAGTTACATCCACAGGATCTCCTTTCGTAAACAAGGGTATAACCATCCCTTCTGACCATCCAGAAGGAAAAACGCTCATAAACACATTAAATATCTTTACCAGATATAGCACAATTATACCAAAAATGTTTTTAAAGTATTCATTCTATCGATGGTCTAAATATGTGATTTATTGTTTCAGTTTTCTTATCGCATTGGTCAAAATTGACGATCCGTCAATATTTGAGCTCTAGAGGACACCTGCTATGTTCATTTGGAAAGAGAAGTCTTTTTATGTGTCTGCAATTTCTTTTTTTACTCTGAAGAGTACATGCTAAAGTTGCCAAAGGTGGCATTACACGTCCTCGTTTTATCCCGAAAAATGCAAGATTACTAATAACTTTTCGGAAAATTCTTTGCCTGATCATTCAAAAAACTGTCTGTAAAAAAAGACTTATTTGGTTCTGTTTATGTGGGGCCTCACAGTGAAACCCGTTTGTTGTATGGGTTGTAGTCGTTGTTGTTACATTTCCAAAAGTATGGCTTGAGTTTGTATACCAAAACTTTCGAAATTTGTTATTATGGTTACATTTGGTTTTAAGTAGGACCCACTATAAAGTAGACTTGATGACAGATGTATGGGTCAGTATATGATATCAATGTTGTACAAATATTTATCTAGCTACTTGTCCACGACAAGTGACTTGTCCTGACCGATTTTGAACTTGTCCCGTTATTCTGGTTCGTATCTTCTTCATTTTCCAGAGTCATATGCCTATAATGTTTTCTTAGAGCAGCATATTTATTTATGTGGGTAAGACTGTATTGTACTCTTCATTATTAGGTAATGGATTATGTACTGCAATGTAACATACCTATGTCTGTTATATGTGAAATGCTGTGGCAAATACATGCATTTTTTTGTTTTTAGTATGACTCTGTTCATTTTACTGTTTTAGTTGCCTTTTTGTCAGATTAACAACTAATTTTTATTTTTCCCCCAACTATGCCAGAATGCACCCGAACAATGATTATTCCTAGTCAACGTGTAGTCAAAAGACGGAAACCATCGGGATAGTCGGGGACCGTCGGGAAGTAGATGAAAAATACATATTTCAAAAAGTGGTCGACATGCAATATTTAGATTTCTCAGGGGTTAATCTGTCGGAATATATCACATTTTATTTTACATCTGATATTATTCAAGAATGTGGTAGACAAAATGCTCTTCTTGTTTAAGTGTGGTTAGCATGGAAGGTAGTTAGTAATATATACAACCTTACTTAATTATGCTTGTGAAATTATAGTGTTTCCATGTCACATATTTACAAGTTTCGATTTAAATTCCTTTCAAGCACGAGTGACACCAAAATCAAAATTTCTAGATATTCATGTAACTGTGTCCATGTATACACTACAACACAGCAAAATATCAGACTGCTACATACAAAGTTCTACATGTATCAAGATATATGCAAACCAACTAGAAAGGAGATTAAAGACAACCAGAGCGCTCATATTTAAAACATTTGTATTAAAGTTTTTATTTTCGTAATAATACTAAAGTATGGGCAATATTTCAGATGCATTTATTAGTCTAACCACGTCAATCAACTTTTGTTTTTATATTCTTTTTATATCCCTTTACCTGTAACCGATAACTAGTCTTCCAGTTGTTTCTCAGCAGGTACAAAGTATTGAATGGAATTCTGCCCTCTTATCGGTTGACTGAAAATCAGATTATCAGTAGGCGTAGTACGTCATGTTTGGTCGACCAATGAGAGGGCCGTATTCCATTCATCTCGTTGCACTTGCATATTAAGCGGGCACGATCATGGCCATGTCGACCGGTAGTGTGGGAAAATGGTCTGGCATTCCTTAAAGGTGTGGTAGTAAGTCAAACTTTGTGTAGGCATAAAAAGTCGAATACCTGGGCTAAACATCTGTACCAAATTCATTATGCTATGCGAAGTGTAGCTCGAACTATCAGCGTCGATTCTTAAATAGGTCGCGCGAGAAAGGAGAGAAGTGTCTTCCCTTGGAGTTTTATATAGTACATGTATGACCGATAGGTAAATTGTAAGCAACACTACGAGCCCCTGTGGTTATTGATGGAACAAAAGAGCTTCATCTTAACAATATTTATATGATTGTATTAAATGTCATAGATCTAATAACTGGCAATTATAAAATTAAAATAACATTTAACTGGTGATTATTGGAGCTGAGTTATTGTGCGTGCCATTTTATTCCATATTTATGAAAGATTAACTCACCAATTTGTTTCTGTAACAATTTCATCATAGTCATCATCCTTAATGAAAAAATAGATTCAGTGTCTGTTTGCGAAGAGAACAAGTACAAGTAAAGAAATATAGGATCAAAAAGCTTGAATTCTACTCACAGATCGCCCACATAGCGATCTGCGAAACAACACATACCTATAGTAAGGCACTCAGCCACGCCATATATGTAGATTGCAGGGACCCTGATACTTCACACCGTATAGGCAATAGCCTTACTGGGTTCCAGTAGTCTTACTGGAAATCAGCAGTATTCCTGTATAAAGGTATATTTTTCTTTTTCAAATCTTACTTTCTAAATCTAAAACGCTATGTCTGTTTAAATGTATATTTCAACAACTTTTAGAGACTACATAAAATTACAACACATATTATTTCATTCACATCTAAATTTCTCTGAAATAATGTCCGGGAAAAAAACTAGAAGAGTACTTTCAAACAGAGGTTGGCACGTCTGAGGGAAATAGAGTTCTCTTGGCACACATAATTTCTGGATGCCAAATGCTGGATTGCAAAGAATGGGCCGAGGCAGAACGACCCAGACCAGCGGACGTATTGCAAGCGCTGGTCACGAAGTGAGTGCCAGTGGAGGAAATAGGCGCCCTCCAAAATGGGGGAAGTGGGAGATACTTCCTCTATGCAGTAGGAAACACTCCCCTACTCCCAGAGGGTTTCTTTGAAATAAAAGGCAGGAAAGTTAAAGTAACTGAAGCTCCACCGATTGAAAGAACAATCAAACTTTACAGGACTCTCGCTTGAGGTATCATCAGTGGAATTAGTAGCTAAGCTAAGCTAGAGACCAAATTCAAGGTCAAAGTCATTAAAGAAAGGAAGGCTACATATTGGGGCTACCCCAGTATAAACACAGGGGTCAGAATAATTATGATAGACATGATCAGGAAAAATCCCTACCGACATTCTTTTATGTGATGGTTTTTTTTTTTTTATAAAATCATGGTACAGGGAGTGTATTTACCACAGACCCTGCACCAGATGTAAACAAACGGGGCACGTGCCTCGAGATTGCCAAAACCCAATCCCAAAACAAGGGAATACATATGCCGCAAAGGCAGCAAATTTGGCAGTTAACTTAGCCCCAGTTGAAGTAGAAGCGTTCGCGGACGACGATCCCGAACCGGAAATAAACACTCCTCAACCCCTTGAGGGAACAGAATTTGGAGAAGAACAGCTAGAATGAGAGGACTTTGAAAATAAGAACAGCCCATCCCTTGAAATACAAAAGGAAAAAATCAGAATAAAAACAAGAAAAAGAAACAAAGGAGACTCAAAAAGATAAAAGAGAGCGTCATAATGATAGAAGGAACGACGGCTCCATATTATCAATTAAAAGAGCCCACGTTCGATCAAACGGACAATGACGAAAATATCTTTGTAGAGCAGGTAGGAAAAGAGGAGAGACATATCATTGTTCCAAAGTTCATCTAAGAGATAGGAACTGAGAAGGAGACGGAGGAACAGATGTCACATACAACTTTGCAGGAGGAAGACTATAGTCAGGTTATGGAATGGACACTCCCAGCCACCTCGACTCCCAAACCATCTCACAAAGGAAGAGACGGAATACCCTCTCAGCAGAGTGGCCCTCAAAGGAGGATGTGGATGAGATGATTCATCAACAAAGATCACCCAAAGCAAGGAGATCCTCCTCCTTGCCGAGATCATACAATGCAGGCAAAAACAAAATGAGAATCACTCTAGCAGAGTACAGGGAAAAAACTAAAAGCACACAAAAACTAAATGGAAAAAATGAGGCTCAAACAGATAATGTAGAAACAGAAATCAGTCTAAACTTAACACAATAAATACAAGAATAATAACAGCAACAATTAAGAGTGTAAACTACACATGTTTATGGTATCATGGAGGGACAAAACCTCCGTGTTTATACCCATAAACATAAATGGAATAAAAGATAAAATAGATCAATTAAAAGAAATATCTAAAACATATGATATAATACAGATACAAGAAACCCATAACATAGATAAAAAATTAAAGAGGGAAATAGAGGACAAATTAAACGCAATAGTATTAGTAAATAACAGTAATAATGAAAATACAGCTGGGGTAGCGACAATCCTAAAGAACATAGCTTTAAAATTAATATGGGAAGATATTACAACTGACGGGAAATTTAATGGGAGGCTAATGCATATAAAAATAAATGGGTGGCACATATTAAATGTGTACGTGCCAACATCAAACAATACAAATAAAAATACTTTCCATGGAGAATTCTTGTATATATTCAGTAAGATCTTTAATACAATTTATTAAAGATCTTACTGTATATATACAAGAATTCTCCATGGAAAGTTTTTTAATAGGAGGAGATTTTAACTGGGTGACCAACAACATAGATAGGAGTGGGGGTATGAAAAATAGAGATTTAGAAATAAAAAGGGAGGAGATCATAAGAAACTGTATTGACACCAATGATAGTGTAGATGTATGGAGAACAATAAATCCGGATAAGATAGAATTTACATACGAATATGGAAATGGACAGGGAAGTCGACTTGATAAATTTTTTATATTCAAAAGAGAAATGAACAAAGATAAAATATGCGAAATTCAAAAAAATAACATCTCGGACCATAAACCAGTCACACTTACCATAAATACAAAAAATAGGAACAAATGGGGTCAAGGATATTAGAAACTAAATAACTATCTTCTATTGGAAAGTGATTACACTGAAAAATAATAGAACTTTTAAACAATTTTAATGCGGAAGGAACAAGGAATATTTTAAAATCATGGGAAGATTTAAAAGAATCGATTAAAAAACTATCTAAGAATTACAGTACCATAAAACAAGACAAAATAATGGGGATAGAGCAGAGATACAAAGATATATGCAATAATAATGAAGTAAGTGAAGAGGAAAAAAGATAAAGCTAGGAAGAAGTATGATAAGATGCAAAATTACAAAAAGGATGGAACTAAGGTAACAGTAGGGAAATTCGACAACATAAATATAAAAGCAAAAGGTATATACAGGTAGATAGAGTCTTTATTCATTCCAATAGCCCAAACGGACCGTGAGGATACATTTTCAATGAATTGAATTGAATGGCAGATAGTACAATAAACAAAAATGTATTATCATCTATAGTCTACAATATACAAAGAAATCACAGTAAGAAACGAAATTACATATGCATGCAAATGCAGATCCATGCAAATGAAATAAGCATATTAATTCACAAAACTTATCCGTAGGGAGAAAGAGATATCTACATTATTAAAGGTAGTTAAAATCAGGGGTTATGTAATTCAAATTCATATTGAAATGGTGGTCAGTCAAAATATTTACATGATCTATGTATGCATATACGACGGTATTTCTAGGATTAAAAGCTTTATAAATGTAAATGGACAAATTATTCAAAATTCTAGTATTCTGGATATTCATAAGTTCTATAAATTTAAACATATTTGGTCTTTTTCTGAAATATTTCTCTATATATTTGGCTCTTAGATCTTTATACAATACGCGTTCAAGGACAAAATGATATTCATCTTCAATGAGGTTGCACATAGAACAAAGTCTATCATGAATTGGTTTATATGGTCTCGTCCATCTACCCGCTTCAACTTCGAGTCTGCGAGAGGATACTCTAAATTTAGCAATTGCATTTCTATATTTCAAAGAATGCATGATACCAAGGTAAAGTTTTGATCCGAAATTTGCAATATTTATATAAAATAATGCTCGACTACTGTTTTTAAGACGATCCATCCAATTTTGGATAAAATTGTCAGATAGCCTTAATTTAAATGACCGTAAAAATATCTCAATGTTGCCGACCCCTTGGTTAACCCAAACTTCAAAGAATCCTACAACATCATTTGGTATATATATATTTTATATATTTGTCCTCCTTTACCTCTAATATCTTAAACCAATACTTCACAATGTAATAAAATCTATTGACTATCATTGTCGTACGCCCTAACTCCCCATAAATAAAATCATTTTGTGTCGTCTTCTTCACTCCCAATATCTTTTTACAAAAATGTAAATGCACTCTTTCAATGCATTTAGCAGGAATAAATCCCCAAACTTGGCAACAATAATTTAAGATAGGTTTTATCAGTCTATCAAAAAGATTCATGACATGGCTTGTTTTTAAGGACGTAAATTTAAAAAGGTATTTTTCAAGTAAAAATATCGCTTTTTTGGCTTGCCCTGTCAATGTTGTCTGTGCTTCAGTAAAGGCACCACCAGATGTCATAACAAGTCCGAGATATGTGAACTTATTTACAATTTCCAGTTTTTCATTACACTAAGTGAATTCCATATTTCTAGGTAAAGTACCACCTTTTCTGAAAATCATAACCTTTGTTTTTGAGGTGTTCACCACAAGTTTCCACTTAGCACAATAATCTTTCAAATAATTTAACCCGGATTGAAGACCTTCGGGCGAACCTGAAAAGATGGTAATGTCATCTGTGTATAAAAGAATAAAAAGATTTAACATGCCAATATCTATACCTTCAATACCATGCATGGCAAACTCTTCATCTAAATCATTTACAAATATTGAAAACAGAAATGGTGAAAAACATTCACCTTGCGGGACACCAAGAATAAAAGAGAATTGTTCACTTAACTTATTAACGTATTTAACTCTTGACTTTACATTGCTGTACATTGATTTGATTATATCTAACATATTTCCCCTTAAACCAAGCTTTATTAGTTTATACCATACGTTATCCCTTACTATATAATCAAACGCTTTGGTGAAATCAATAAACGCACAAAATAATTTTTTACCTTGATTAATGATATGTGAGATAAGCCCATGTAAAATAAAAATATTGTCAACTGTACTCATGTTTTTTCTAAATCCTGCCTGTGCTTCAGTAAAGACATGATTGTTTTCTGCCCAGTCAGTAAGTCTATTATTAAGTATACGTGTGAATAATTTACCTGTGCAACTAAGAAGCATTATATCTCTATAATTATTAACATCATCTAAATTGCCTTTTTTATGCAATGGTATAACTAGACCTTCAGACCACCACATTTCTGGAAAGTGACCGCTTTTAAATTCAGCATTAAATAAATTACAAAATGTATTTAAAAATATATCTTTACCATGGTAAAGAAACTCATTGATAATCATATCTGGACCAGCACTGCTGCCTAATTTTATTTGATGTAAAGCTTTTTCTACCTCTTGAAGGGAAATGTCTTGATTTAGTTCATTAAACATGACGTTAAAATCTCCTTTTACATATCTTTCATTAAAATGTAAAACATCCTTATCTGGTATAAACCAGTGATCATTAAAATTGTTTACAGCTTTAAAATATTTTTCAAGCGTATCCATTGTAATATTTGAGGGTTAGAATTCACAGCATCTTTTAACATTTTCCAGTATAACTTTGCATCATTAAATTTTCCTTTTTCAAATTCTAATGTTTTAAGTTCATCATATTCATGCCTATATTTTCGTAGAAATTTTTTTTTTAGTCTGATCTTGCACCTGTCATTTCTTGTCTTGCTTTAGGTGTTTTTACAACTCGATAATGATTCAATTTACTCATAAAAATTAACCTTTTTTCTTCACATATATCATTAAACCAAGGATTATTATTTTTTTCATCATATTTCTTCGGTACTCTAACATGACGTGTTTTATATATAGAAGGGAAGAAAAAAGGAGAGGAGAAGTGAAAAATATGGAATCCTTCAAGAAAAATAACAATACTTACAGAAAGAACAGAAATAATGCAAGAAATTCATGATTATTATAAAGAATTATACACCTCACAAATATAGGGTACGATGAAATAAACAGTTATTGTAAAAATGCTACTTTAAAAAAAAAAAAATAAAGACTCTAGAATCAAATGTGAAAATTTTATAACAGCAGAAGAAATAAAGATAGCAATAATACAACTAAATAAAGGTAAATCCCCAGGATCAGACGGTCTCACCGCTGACTTCTATAAAAAAAAATTTCAACTTCAATTAATTCCGATCTTAGAATACGTATATAATAACATATTGATAAATAAAGAAATGCCGGGCAAAAGGGGAAAGGGGATACACAGGAACTGAAAAACTGGAGACCCATTTCGCTACTGAACACCTATTATAAAATACTCAGTAAAATTCTAGCTAATAGATTAAAAACATGTATGGGGAAAATAATTAATGTAAATCAAAGTTGTGGGGAGGTGGATAGAAGTATTACAAATAATTTATTAACTATACAAACAGTGATTGAATATATAGAAAATAAAGGAGATAAAGGAGGGATTATTCTATACGACCAGGAAAAAGCTTTTGATCATATAGAACAAAGCTATACAGAGAATATATTAATAAATTATGGTTTTTGGACCCATTTTTTGTACATGGGTAAAAGCACTTTATAAAACTATAACATCTGCAGTCCAAATAAATGGGACGAGAACTAAAAGTTTTAAAATTGTAAGATCAGTAAGACAAGGATGCTCCCTGTCAATGCTACTATATGTTTTAGCTATAAAAGTACTATGTACAAAGATAAATAATAACAAAAATATACAAGGAATTAAAATACCGAATTTAGAAAATGAATTTAAAATGCTTCAACACGCGGATGATTGTACAAATTTTATATATGATGGCTTCTCTTTTAAATACTTGGAAAAAGAATTTTAAGATTTTGGGAAGGCCTCGGTCTCCAAAAATTTATCACGCTAAGACCGAAATAGTATTGATAGGTAACTGGCGTGGAAACCATTCGGGTTTGCCACCGGAACTGATAAAACTACAAGTAAAGGCATTAAGGAATGTATTTCGGGTATAATACTATAGAGATAAATTATAAGTATTTAATAGACAAAATTCAGTCACAAAAAGAAATATGGCTATGTTCACCTCTAAACTTAATGGAAAGGACACAGATTGCACACACATACGTATATAGTAATTTGTGGTACATAATGCAAATAATAGATTTTAAAGATACCTTGTAGGAAATTTTAGATAAAAAATAATTCACTTTATATGGGGAGAGGGAATGCACCTTCTGCCAAGAAAGCACCTGTACAAACCAAATTTAGAAGGAACGCTTGGCATACCCTTCTTGAAATATAAAAAGATAGCATATATGATAAATAGAATAAGGAATCTACAGACAAGAAAGCATTTTGTGTGGGCGGCTTTATATATATACTGTTATGGATACGTAATTAGTAATATGCCAGAAATATATAGGAAAAACAAATTAATTAAACTGATTGAACCACCAAGGAATTTGATTTCAATAAAAAATGTAATCATGAAATATAGGAACTATTATGAAAGGTGTTGTCCAGCAAGATGTCTTTGCGGCCTCCCTTGCGGAGGTGTCACTCCTTGCGATATTGTTGGTTACATCGCTGGGGTGCGAGAGGGGTACCAGGTTCGAACTACAAAGGAGGCTGCAAGCACAAACAACTCTTCAAATGTAGAAAGAGACGTAGCAACTTTTATTAAATTAAAACATTCCAAATAAAAACTACATAGGAAGATATATATTCCAAATACAAGAATACACGTATAATTGATATATTGATTCAAAGCTTGCCGACTTCATACATTTATTTAATTTCTGTATTTTTGAATTCTGATGTAAATTACTAAATATTGAATAAACCCAAGATGGCCAAAATAACTTAAAATAGAGTAAAACTTAATATTTTGAACTACGACCAAAATAAATATAATGTATCATTATTTCTAAATTAATTATCAAACGCATGAAGTTGGCAGCAAATATTTTCTTAAATAATTCAACATTATAATTTCAGTAGAAAATTCACACAATTACAATTCATATAAATTCCTACTAAAAATCTACACAATTATAATGTATATAAATTACTGATAAAAAATCTTCACAATCCAAAAAAGAATATAATTTACAATTAAATATTAAGAATAAAAACACATAATGTTCCAAGAGAGAAAGAAAAATACCTTCCAGCACCTAAAAAATCTTACAAAAAGTCTTTTAAAATATGATAAAACAATTTTCTCTTAGCTGGAAGCACAAACAACTCTTCAAATGTAGAAAGAGACGTAGCAACTATTTTCTCAAGGCGCGCAGCGCCTTATATCCAGTTCTTGGTCAAGGAAAGCGCATCTCAATCTATATAAGGTCATGAGTTTAGGCGATACAGGCTAAAGCGAGGTCTCCAGCCACGAGATTTCACGAGACTCTCATACAGCGCATTCCCCTTTCCAAAAATGGTTACAGGTTAGCTGAACTACGCTCCCACACGAAGGTTGTTGAGCCGGTCAGGTGAAGGTGTTGAATTACGTAGCCGTGAAAGAATTTTTGCTACCATCAGCATTTTGTCTTTACAATATCCCACCTGTGTATTGTCAGAAAAATCTCACTCCTACCGTAAAATATCAATGCTGTACACTTTTGTACTATAATGTTTTAGAGAATTCAAGCGCTAAAAATTCTGTTTTATTAAGAATTATAAACATTTGAATTATAAAAGAAAACTTACTCTTTATACAAATTCCTTAAAAATTCATCATTTAAAGAATTATAAAATTTGAATTAAAAAAATTTGAGTTATAGAAATTCCTTGAAAATTCTATCATAACAGAACACTAATAAAATATGGACTGAGGAAATATATAAATTAATATATGAAATTATAATGAAGGAGGTTAATAAAAACGTCCGGTATGAAGTAGAATTAAACAACCCAGGAGTAAGATGGGAAGGAGCATGGAAAGATAGGAGAAATATTAGATGTAACAAAAACAAAGTTGGATTTACAAATATATTCATGATGTATAGGTCACAGGAGATTCGCCTTTAGAAGGCACTTAACTAACTCTATATCAATGTGCCCATTTTGTAATAGAACCTTCTATACAAAGAGACATGTAATGTTAAAATGCAAAAAAAAAATATAAAAAAATAAAAAAATAAAAAATAGAACTAGATAGGGAAAATTAATAAATAAAATACTAGAGCAAAATGGAGTATATCATGGAGATGATTTGTTATACACCAATAATATCAAAGAGAATAAGTTATATGAAGACGTAATTACATATATCACCAATACTATGGGAAAATGTATTAAATGTTTAAAGGAAATTAATAACTAATGGAAAAATACATAAGCACAGACTTCAGCAACACACAATTAACATTGTTCTTGTCTGCCTGATAAGAAAATTAAAACATATAAAAATGAAATAAATTCAGATCTAAAAGAAGCCAGCACAATATTAGGTGCTGACTTCTTGGAGGACCCAAGTATAACCAATGTGGGAGATGGGAGTCAGTAGATCTTCCCACTAGGGGGAGGTACGCAGCAAATGCGACCAGGATCCTACTCACTCACATCACAAAATTGAACAAAAACATAACAATAGTAGTATCTAACATAACATAGAGAGACAAGAACACTAGAATATAACATCTAGCAGTAGCTAACATAAACTAACACTGCATGTAGGAACAAAATGGAAAACACATAAACACGGGGGAGGGGGGGGGGGGTCATGTGACTCATAGTAAGATATGAGAACGAGTGCTACCAATGCTACATGGCTAACGCGTATTAGTACCGGTCACATCAGAGTATGTGAAGAATGAGGCATAACCAAATCAACATTACGAAACAAAAACAAAAACAAAGGAGAAACAATATAAAAAAACTAGCAACTGCAAATTCTTTTCTCGCCCAATATACACTACAGACACACATACCATACAACAAACGTTTTCTTTTTTTGTCACAGACTAAAAATGGTGCACCACCAGTCTCCAATTGATAATCTCATACGAGAGATTATATAAATACATAATTTTTATTTTAATTTTATTTTGTCTCTTACATAAAAGTAAATAATAACTACATCAAGATTTGAACAATTACTGCCGGTCCAAACAAGAATACAGGGTTTATAGCATACGACAAAACATATATAGCAAATACACATATAGCACACACTGGAGTTATACAGATCCCTAGCAAGGATCACTAAAACTACTATAATTTAACATGGCAAGGAAACTAGCCGCAAGGGTAATACGTGAGGATGGGAGTACAAGCCACAGTGTAAAGTTCTTTTGGCCAAGGGAGGAACGAATGAGAACCTGGAGATGGGATCCGAATCAAGTACGCTCATCTAAAATGTATATCAAGAGGAACCCTAGTCTAAAACAATAAAAACAACAACAACAACAAATTCTTCAAAATTCTATCTGATTTTTTTTATAAGAAACCCACAACAACAGACCTTTGGGGGTACATACAGATATAAAAACCTTTTCAATCTTTCGGCACAAAAGGGTGACACCTCAAAGGCCTCTTAGCTCAACATACCTAGAGGTCCAAGAGGGGTCCACAAAAAAAAAAGAAAAAAAGAAAAAAGATTAAAATAATCCAGAGGCTCTTAAAGTTCCTCAACAGATGCCAGAAACCCAGGTAGAGAGACGTGAAACTGCGCTCTGTTCTCATGGTTACATCACCAACTTCCCACTCCTCTAAAATATCATTTTCTCTGTCACCAAAATCTCTACCGTCTTCCTCACGAACATCGACCTCATCAAACCCCTCAAACTCACTCTCACTATCCTCATCTCCCACAAACTCGCGTAAGAAATTTTCCTCATTACCGTACACAACCGCCATATTGCTTATATCGATATCGTCTGTTGACAACCAAATCTTCCGGCAAATTTGTTGCTTTTTCCCCATATTTTGTCGGTTATACATCAATCACATGTAAGCGTGATAATTATTGGACCATCTTGGTGGTATTCTATATAATATTTTTAGCACGTGCTTACTGATTGGTGGAGATTCAACATCTGTTTATGTCATTGTAAGAAACCATATTGTTTATGGCTACCGCATGCAGAAGACGCCGTGTTGTGACCATATAAATACGGTTACCACGTATAGATTCAGGTAACGTGAACCATATATTTATGGCTTCCGCACTGCCAGGGTTAAATTAATATGCATAAACAAAACTAATCACGAACAGCACAATTGAACAATCTCCTACACATCAAAGATATCGCCTTTTAATCGATCGATAAGTGACTGTGTTTGGGTGAAAAACTTTGATTGGCTCATTCAGATAGAATGAACGGTCGTGCAGGGACAACACTACGAGAAAATGTTACTCGCGCTGGCAGTGATTGGTAAAGCAGGTTTATGTATATTCATGAGAAGCAACGAAATTGTATCGCAGGCAGTTACGGCTGATATGAGAGCTTTGCGAATGTTTGTCACCCATGGTTTGCGACGAGGCAAAACATGATGATTTGAATAAATTGGAAAGGCTCGGATACATATTTTTTTTTACCTACGTTTATTATTCAGATTCATGAAGCCCCTAATGTGGCATTAGGAAGTATAAAAAAATAATGACTGCTTAAACAAGATGTAAAAAGGCACCATGGAACAGTAGGGCAAAACAGGTATCATATAATATTAAAATTTTCTGAAGGGACAAACATGAACTATATATAGCAAATTAACTAAAATACATAGCTAATCATTTGAACACAGATTTATGGCTATGAACAAGTAAGACAGAAAAATACAATTAGAAAAAAGTATAAGCCTCAGCCAACCTAATGAAGATATTTACACAATGGATAGAAGAATAATATGATGGAGACATAACTACATTTAGGAAGTTAACGTAAATGGAGCGTGTACGTGCAGTGAACTATTATATGCACTGAGAGTCTGTTAATTTAGAATGAAAATCTTTGAATTTACAAAGTCCTATGTTACATTTAGAAGAAAATCAGAAAGAGGAAATATGATTAACATGAGGTCACTAAAACAAACATGTATGCACTAGTCTACAGACTCTTTTATGTACAAAAACACGACTGATAAAACCAGAAGTGAATACAAACAGAAATGTATGCACATAAGCACATAAATATGGAGAAATTTTATTACATACACATTTTGCCAACTTTACTCATATTTTCACAAAGATTAAACGGCACAAGATGATTCTGTTAATGTTCTTCCACTATTTTTTGTAAAAAAAAGTCTTACTTAGCATCGTGCTAAATAGACGACAATGCTCTGATCACCACCCAAGCTATACAACCGCTGCAAACGGTTTCTTTCAGCCATTGTGGAAGATTATGTAGCTTTCACCATTATTTCTAATGGTCGTATGATATTTGAAACATTTGTTTTTCATCTAAGAAATATTTGTAACATATAAATGTGAATTGATAGTCAGAGTTTAAAACATCCTTTCTGTTTTCATTAGCAGCACCTGTTAATGTTCTCTCAGTAAAATTTGTTAAAAATTAGCAGCGTGTGTTCATGTAAGATCAGCTGGCAGCTTGCCTCCATATAGGTAAATTTATAACTACTGAGCCTTCAAATCGTCTACTCGTGATCTCGCTGGAAAAGTCTTGGTACCAATTGAAAAAGTGGCATATGTTTTTACATGCACCACCTTTGATACGTATGCAAATTTACATTATGTATGAATATTTACTTACGTATGGAAATCTTGTCATGTGAACGGATATGCAAAAGTATGTAAATCTGCATAGTATGTAAATTTTAACAACGTCTGGAGCTGGCGCAAAGGCAAATTTGCACGTGTCAGTTTGCACTGTGCACAAGTTTCGGCACGTAATTGCATTGCAGAATATACACATTTGTGTATTTTAACATCTTTTTATTTTAAGTCAGCCCAGAAATCATCAAGTAATGATTTTGAAAATAAATTTTGTTTAGAAAGTCGGTCTAATCAGTTATATATCGGCATTCTTTTGCACACACACATTATGTCAAGATATGTGATAGAATGGATGGATATATAAATGACCTTTTTTATGTATGCATGCATGCATGCATGTATGTATGTATGTATGTATGTATGTATGTATGTATGTATGTATGTATGTGTGTATGTACATACCCATATATTTTTATGCAGATCATTTTCTACAAAAGCATCCTTTAGAATGATTACAAAGCCTCGAGTGAAGAAGGAAGGACAAATTTCTATGACATGCAGGGGCCATAACACAGTCAGATTTAAACGATGGTAAAATATAAAACTCTAACCTGACATGAGTCTTATTGAAGCTGGACAAGGATCATTACTTTGTCAAATTTTGACGATATAGATAGTTAATGTGGAGCTTGCACGCTCCTCACAGCTCGTACAATTTCAGGATATATCGCTGCCATAAGGCTGTTTCGACCCCTGGATCATCTAAACCTTAGCCCATTGTCTTCACACATTACTACATGAGCACACTGATTGGATCCTACTTTCCTTCTCTAATCACAGATTAAATTCAAATGATAAATACGCAGACATAGTAAAGTGGCTCAGATGCACTTCATTGTCTGCCACGTGCTACCTTGTAACGTTTTCAGCCCTGTGCTCTGTCTCTACAAGTTAAGAATTCCTGACTTGTTCCTTCTATGTATTAAGCAAAATCTTCACATTCCGCACAAAAGCCATTGCAGAAAAAAGATTGCAGAAAATGCCGTCTTAGTTCATTGTGATGCTGTTATCAAAGCGTACCGTTTACTCGTGTTGGCATTTTACCACCACATTTACAGCGTTGTGGCAATAGTACTGCGAGCTACTTTTCTTACTGCCACAAAGTGAAGATAAGGTACTCTAACACGCAAGGGGTCTCACTACAGAGTGAATCAAACAACACCTGAGTAAGTCTGGCTTGAGGTCGATGTTTCCCTTATTTACAAGGACCTCAAGATAACAGTCGTTGTCAACTGAAGGGTTCTTAAAAGCGCAAATACCACAAATAATTTCCTTCTAATCAACTAACAACCACACACTTACGTGACTCTAATTTCACATTTGACTATTCTTCCTTCGGATTTGTATGACCTGTCAGTAAGCCTCTCCGAACGGTAGATTGGTACTTTACGCCATGCACCACAAAAAACGTCCCAAACACCTAACACAAAGAATTATTGTTATTTTAAATTGTATACTTTAGAATATCCTGAGAATTCCTTATGTTAAGAAATTAGAGAGGGTCCATTTTCCGAAACTAATCCATGCTACCATAATGTCTCGTGAATACTGTGCGTTATGATGTCAGCTGCTAGAAACTGACTAATTACTCAGTTTGAAAAATATCTTCCCAACACCGACTCTCTATAATCAACAAATAATCATTAAAATGTAACAAAACTATAAACGAAGATGCTTAAATAGCGCATACCTTAGGTTTATTACAGTATTATTCTACCAAAGGGAGGTAACCCAATGTTAGAAGTACGTCGAGTTTGACCTAGTCTTCTTTTTATATTAAGCTCCTGATCCAATTTTCATTTTAATTCATTAAGTCGTTATAAAGTTTTGAAGCGGAAGCAAAATTTGTAACGAATGCATATACGGAAGGAGATGGGTCGTAATATTTGATGCCTTACAAAATGTGGCAGAGATGTAGATATCGCGCGAAATGGAATTTCCAAATCGTTGCCAATCCGTAACTGCAAATCTTTACTTCTCACACGGTTTAGTCTAGAACCAATTATAATGTATGTACCTTTAGATCTACTGATCACCATTTTGTTCATTTCACATCAATTATCAATTAAGCTTACCTCGTTATCTTACAATGAAACCTATTCTTCTCTTAAATCGCTGCCATGTTTACGAGATCAGCCTATGAATACTAGTCAAGCAAAGGAGAACTTAGAAAATGTATAGGGAAATGAAAGGCGAGTTTAATCTTTTAAGCCTCGATTCAGGAGCAAAATTGGTACATAATTTTAAAAAAGCTTAATTTTCCTGCGTAAACGCCAGATATATCTCATCTTATGCACAAAAAAGCTCGATACTTAATTCGTGGCATCGTCACCCGTTAAAATATCAGTTTTTTTTACCCCTTTGTACAATACGATCAAATATATTCGGTATTAAAGCTGGAAAAGAAAATATAATCTCTCGATCGATCGATCGATGGCCATTCTTACATGGATTCAGCCCTCAACCTATATACAGCATATACAAACATAAATAAACTTATCTTAAGCAAATCAAATATATTGTGTGGTAAACATGAAACAAATAACAACGCATTCAATGCATTTCATACAATTTCACGTACATATTGTAACACATTTTTAGACATATAATTTTATCCAAACAACCTTAAACGCTAGGCAATATAACAGCAGTAATAAATTAAAAAAAGTAATGATAATATGTTTGATTACAACATAGATTACCCTAATGAACATAACAACAATTTTAAATGAAGAAATGAAAGTATATAAGTTTCACAGAGTAGGTGCATAGCAAGAGAAGAAATTGGCAACGGTAATTGACAGAGTTCAGGACACTAATAATTTCCTTTGAGAGATAGACAGGAGATTAAAGAGAATGTCTGCCAGAGATAGGTTTCAGAACAGAAGTCAGATACTCGTGAATTATTGTTGATAAGTTTCTAAACAATCATACCAGTATTGTATTTAATGTTTTGACTGATATTGACCCAGCTTTGTTCTTTGCACGTAGCTGCACAGGCAGTTTTAAGTTCAGCGTTTAATACGATTCTAGCTGCACTTTTGAGAAGTTTCTTTAGTCGTTCAGCTTTACTCTAATTAGTTATCCACAGGTGAAAGATTGGTAGTAAAGATGTGACACAATATAGCTATTAAAGAATTTTTGTTACATTATATAGAAAGAGCCAAACAGATATGATCCATGTGATGATTTCCCTGCAAGTCGTTTCTGAATATAAACACCCAAGAGATTTTGGTTTATCACTTTCGTAGGGTTTCGTCGCCATTCCGTCACAGCAAATCTCTATTTCTCGCAAGGCTTTGACCACAACCACTTTTCATGAATGTAGTTTATGATATATTAATTTTATTGGAATTGTTTGGCTATACGAAACCATGTCCCCATTTATCTAACGTTGAATACCACCGATCAAAAAATTTGATTGGAGCTGTTTTGCCCGAATGTTTTTCACAGACTGCAGATTGTGCAACCTGAATTAGGCGGTCTTTCTCTATATAAAGAATCAAGTCCTTATTTATGTGCGTTTCCAAAAGATTTCAGAAAGGAAGTACAGATGTGGGTCGAAAATAATGGGACTGGATCTAGAATTGTCCTCATAGATGGGGACAACTTTTGTTGATAGTAATCATCAGGAAATACGCTAAGTGCTACACTTGTCTTGATTAAGTATGCTAAGTAGGGTGATAAAATGTCAGCTGATAACTTAAGTATATTAGGGCTAATTCCACAATGTCTGTAGCTTAGTTAGTATCCAGGTACATTGGGTATGTATGGACATGTCTCTTTAAACAAATTTTGCCAGAAGGATAACAAGTTGTTATACTATTTTTTTCAGGATCCGTAATAAGGCCACTATTCATTTAAAGTTGATGGGGAGGGGGAGGGGGAGAAGATTTCATTCTGGCAGTATGTTTAAAAGTGATTCCGAGAATTTTGCAATTTTTACGTTGTTTGTTGGTTGTTTTTGTTGTTGTTGTTGTTGCTTCTGTTCTTTTGTTTTTTTATTGTTTGGGGTGGGTGGGTGGGTATTGCTTCCGAAAAGTACTTTGGTTTGGGTTTGATTCGAAAAGGAAATTATTGCATTCCTATATTTCTAGAGTCGGCCAAACCTTTTTTCTAATGGTAATGTATGTACCTTAAGTCTTTTGGAAGTAAACCAGTCTATGTTGAAATAATCCATTATCAAGATTTCAAAATTTGTATTAAGCGCTTTAGAGACATGTTCCTCAATAAAGTCTATTCAGGTACTTCAAAAATTTAGTGTTATGTATCCAGTACATAAAAGAAAAAGTTTTCCATCAGCCATTCATATCTGAATCCAATTTGATTCATATTCAGATATTTCGAGGTCACACCTTGGTTTATATTTAACTGTGTTAGAAATGTAAAACAATAATCCGCTAACTGTACTATTAGACCTATATTTACTTTCGATCTGACGCCCCTAACCGACATTATGTTGTCATCATTCGAGCTAGTTAAGATAGTTTTACACAAGCCAATAATATCTGCTGAACTATTGAGATTCAGGTTAATTTTGATTTAATCCAAATTGGGCCGAAGACATCTGGTGTTTACATTAGCTATTTTTAGACCTCTGGAGGAAAACCCAAAGCTACACATTGAACATGTGTTAACATTAGCCCCTTCAGAGATGTCAATATTGTGTAGTTCTTGATGCAAGCATGAAATATATGCAGGGGTATTTTCAACATTACAGACAGCCTTCAACCCACAAGAAACATTTAACTGGCATGAACATGAGATATCACCACACCAACAGCAAACTTTATTTAAAAATAGTATACTTACTGTATAGCAAGGGACCAGAATTTAGCTAATTGTAATACCAGCAGTATGATATGTGTTTTTCCTATGTGATGGAGGACTTGATAGTTTTCCACGTCTGTGCCTGTAATTCTGATCAAAGTGGGAATCAGCATGTGGTCTACTACGAAAACGTTCATAAAGCTTTGTTGTCAAAGCCGCCGATCTGTATGACTCTCCGAAAAGGATGCTATACATGAGGCTTTTCTGTGCAGTATGAGAGTGCTTAAGTTTTAATACTGGACAGACATGATCAATATTTTGAAACAAATTTGCAGCACCCTTCTCGGGCAGATGATGCCGGTCTGGTGAAAAAGGCTGTCAGGAAGCTCATCTGAGGTATTGTTGGCAACATAAGTTACATGAAGGTCGATGCAAAGCGCTTTAAGAATGTTGTCATATAGGTTGATGTTTGCATTTACGCTTGACAAAAGCCCAGAGAGAGAGAGAGAGAGAGAGAGAGAGAAAGAGAGAGAGAGAGTAACCTGAATGTATGACGTCAAATATGCAATTAGTGATTTGTAGTGCTAATTAAATGAACCAATGTTACTACTTTCAATTGCATCATTGCCAGCTACACGTAGAATTACAATTTGAACTTCAACACGATTTATCTGACTCATTTCATATTCCAGTCAGACCATTGTTGCTATTGGAAATATAATTTCAACATTGGATCGCAAACCCCTTCTGCAAATACCTTTGGTAATTTGCAAAGCCTGTAAGTAGCACATGGTTTCAGGCGCAATGGATGTTGTGAACTATTGCTGAGATGAGGATTCGACCTGGCCTGTGCATTTTTGATTCTTTTAACGAAACTAGACCGAGGATCTACTACCATTATTAGGGGATAGTTTCAGACTGACTCCAACTGAAAAGTGTAAGTTTTGTATGTCGAGTTGTGTCAGGGTTGAAACAAGCATTTTATGGAAGCCTGACAAGACCTGCATTTTTTTTTTAAAGATCATATCCGTTTTCCCATCAAGATCAATTTGCATGGACCATGTAATGTTCTGAAGATCTGAGAGCTTCTCAGAGGATTCACGATTATTGCATGTCAGGTGCCTAAAGAGAGAGGTGAACTTGCTATTTACATTAATCGTGGAATTGTCTAGCTTCTCAGTTAACATTTCAACACAAATATAACACTTATTTTTCTGTTATTTATAGACATGAGACAGACTGGTATATCCAACTAATTGAGTGACAGATTGTTTCACTAACTAGATCATAGTCACGTGTAAAAGAAAACACCAAGGTATCAGTTATTGTGGTAAAAGTGTCCATCACTGAATCATTTTCATTAAAAAAAACACCTTTAAGCACAATCTGTAAGTCGGCGTCCTTTTCCAGTTCTCAAATGGTATAGTTCATTGTGTTCAAGTCATCAAACTTAGTAAATTCTCAACAACTTCTGCAGTTGGATTTGTTTATTTTATGGCATCATTAACACATTCTTTATTCCAATAGACTTGTAAAATAAGTTATTGAATAACTGTTCATCCATGTAAATTGCACTGTTTCACCGCTTACACTGTATACATTTATTTTCTGAACACTCTTTGGAACATATTCAGTGCAGAATATTTGAAATTGTCGTCCATTAAGAAGGGCGGATGATGTACTATTGCACGTGTTTATTCTAAAACTTTTTGAGTTTGGCTGTTCTGCCCATGCAGTCACGTCCTTCAGTCGTTGCCTTAATTTTAACTTCTACTTAGTTTGTTTAGAAGTGTCTGTTACACATTTATGTTCCATTTCCATTTAATTTTCAGATTTCCCATTTGGAAACACTTGTTTAGTAGCCCATTTTAATGCATTATAACTTGCAGTGCTTTGCTTCATTTTAAGGCCTTCTTTTGTCACCAGAAAATAAACGTCTAATACAGTGGTAGTACTGGGCATTTTCAGATTGGATTGTTTGTATTTAGTTTATAGGGTCTCGTGGATACTATGGGGCAGACATACTTCGGTCAACTAATTATAGGGATTTAAATGCATATTCATCGATTATTGTCCACTCGTGCGTGACGAGCCATGGATACTGAAGGGTGCTCAGGATAACTGAATATCTATATGTTTAAGCAACAAATAGAGTATGTGCACCTTTGTAAATGTCTACAAATAGTCAATAACATGCAGATGTTAAATTTTAAAAAGTCCATATACCAAACGCCACCATATTTACCTCCAGATGGGTGCAAGTTATTATTACAGAAAGTAATATCACACCACCAGGGTAAAGGATACATATCCTCGATCTTCGCAACACACCTGTTCAGTTCTTCATTATTTCATTGAAATGTGATTCTGAAAAATTGCTCTCCTCACACAGACCGTAATATTGTATCCAAGCTTGAGCCAGTGTAGATAGAGCAGAGTATCACTAAATACGAGTATACACAATTTTACATGCCTGTTGGAAACAAATGGCGGCTACCTGGACCTTAGATCGCTCAACTGGCAGACTCTGACTGTAATCCAATCCAAAGATATTCTATCTAAATTTTAGTCAAAATAGGTCAAGTGCTTTTGACAATGTTATTTTTTAGATTTTAGTAACACCAACAATATCAAATGGCAGTTAAGTATCGCAGATTCAAGGTTCGAAAATCAAGTTTAATTAAGGCATACCATGCAGTTCCTGAGACGACATTAACAGGATTAAATTAGTTTTACTAATGACAGGCACACTTTTGATGTCACATTAATCATGACTGTACAAGTTTCAAAGGCGTTCATGCAATGAAGTTCTCTAGTTCCTCCAAAGAACCATGTTTACCATGCTTGATCAAAATTAGCCCAGCTTATCTGGAAATGTCAATAGGTTTCTATCTTCTTGGTATGGAAGTCATATCATTGTTAGGAAAGCCACATCAGACAGTAGTTTTGTAAAATATGTCTTAAGGAACATTCCCTACAAAGTTCAAATAAAACTGACCCAGCTATTCTGGAGAAGTTGAATATATCAAAATACTGACAGATGGACGACGGACAGATGAACGAACTTCTCACTCACGGCCATGTATTATGCTCATTTCATCTGCACCTCCGAAAACATACCATTACTGTTTGGAGTCGTATTCAATTTGAGCTGATCTTTGCTAAGGCTAGAGTAGTCTTGACATCCTTGGATTTATCTCCTTCCTTTGATGTTACAACCATATCCACAGAGAACATCTCATTGTTCTCAACGTTTGGCGCCTTTGGAATTCCAATATGAAAGGAGGAATGTTTCATTTTATCGGAGAAGATGAAATATCCTTTCTTTGACATTTTACATGATACCAATTCCAACTTTTCCAGTCTGGGCGACGTTATTATGTTGTCTCCTAACTTTTGCCACAATGCTTCTTCAAGCTGAATTTCTCTTATTTTAAGGAGTTTCAGGTTTGACAATTTTTGTAACTCGATGAAACAATTCTTTATCTCCAAATACGCCAGCGACATTTCTTCTAACTTGGTAAATTCACTAATCGTTTCAAACAGATCCTCCCAAGACTGGTCTGGCATAGTAAGTTTACAGAGCATCAATTCCTTTAGCTTGTTGAGGGATTTTAAGCTGGAGAATACCACGGGATCATTTCCAGCATGAATACCACAAACGAACAAGGTATTAAGATCTTTACACTTGCTGATTCCCCGAAGGAGCTCATTCAGGACCTGACTTGACTGATGCACTTGCTCTACATGTACAATATTGGGGGACAGACTCTCTAGATTCTTACTGAGTGTTAACCAAGACCTTTCAGACATTGTATTTTTGATGAGTTGTAGTCTTTTGGGTGCATCCTTGTTAAATATTTTTAAAGTTTCTGAATCGTCCAGTTGTTGAGCTGTGTTGTGTTCACATTCAGGAAGTCCTCGATCACTGGCATTTATATTTGTCTCTTCTCCTGCGTTCATTTCTTTTAAATTTATAAGTTCTAGTGTTTCCAGCATCGGACACTTACAAAGATTATTAAGTAGTGTAGGCAAATGCTCCCCAATATGAAGATTATGTAATCTGACTGTTCCGAGCTTTGTCATATCCTTTATGTTTTCTGCCAAACATTTCCAACCGTAAAATATTTTTTGGCTACCTAGAGCGAGTGTCTGTGCATCAGAATCACCTTTAGGACAAAGTTCCAGAGTATGGAGATCTTTGCAGGAGCTAAGTGCTTCGATAATGGATCCTAATGATTTTACATCTATATTTACAGAATTGATCACAACTTTACCTAGCTCTGAAAAATTTCCTTTCTTCCAGTTGTGTTCATCATGCAGCAGCAATGTACAGTTCTCAATATCAACTTGGAGGGCTTGTAATTTGGGCAATATAGGTAGTCGTAATACAAGTTCGTTCCTATTCTCAAGAAGCTGCAGAACAAAATGTGTTATATCTTTTGTAAATTTCAACGCTTCGGTTAGAAGTGAAAGTTTTGCATTGCTTAACTCATCTGTATACATTAATGCTTGAAGCCATTTCACTGGTGTCTCAGCCAGTAGCTTGAAAGCTTTGTAATGTATATTGCAAAGTAATCGTCCGTATGATACATTAGTATTCTTATTTGTATCTTTTTTATATTCTTTGTTACAAATCTGACTGATATATCTTATGATTTCCTGTCCAATATTTGGTGCAACTTGACAGAGCATGTGAATCATATAACTGTTTTTCACAACAGCCTTCTTTGTTGTTATACATCTTCTAAATGATTCTTGCGTTCCCATGGCGACTGATAACGCGACAAAAAAGTCTAACAATAATGAATGACTGAATGTAATTTGGGTTCTTGTTCTTTCCAATTTATTCCTAAAAGTCTTCACCAAAATTCCAGTTTGAAGACAAAACTCTACATCATTCCCATTGTCCTTTGTGTCAATTACCTTTATTACGCTCTTCTTGTCAGTGCCAACCTGCATTTGCAAATGCCACAGCTTTTCAGCTAGACCACAGATAACCTTTAACAAATAGCCATGGTCTCTCAGATATGGTTTATGCTTTGTTTGTGAAATATATATCGAAATATCAAAGTGTTGCTGCTCCAAAAATGTGCTAATATTCGCCTTGTACCATTCTCTTGTCATGGCACGTCGTAGGTAATATTCTACGATCATAAGAAGGACATCTGATAGATCAGCTGAAATAGCTTTACTCTCTATCCAAATAAATATCAAAGACAAGCATAAAAGAGGGATATGACACATGCTAAGCACTTGGGTATGTTTTGCAAACTTCCAAAGGTGATCAACATTTAGTTTTTCAGCGCGTCTCTGACTGAAAATATTTAAAACTTTGCTGGCATATTCCTTACATGTGTTAATACTCATACCCTGTATTTGGAATATTCGTATTGCTCTTCCTTCTTTTTCTTGCAAACATTCTAAACCACTAGGCCTGGATGTAAAAATTATGGAACATTGGAAAACTTCTTTCTCTTTTAATAAGTTCAAAATAGGCTCAAGACTCCATGACACTTCATCCAAACCATCAATCAGAATAAGAACGGATTTCCAGTGTTCCGAAATATAATTCATGGTGTATTCGAAGTAGCCTGTATGTGTGGGAAATAATTCTTTTCTTAAATATTCAGTGAAGGATAAGTCTTCTAGATTTTTTTTCAACGGATTATACATCAGAATATCAAACTTGGCAATCTCTGATATACTTGAGTCGTTTACATTTAAATTGGCTTCGTTATTGTCATGAAATTGGCACCACTGATGAACAAGGTTCTTGCACCAAGTAGATTTTCCACTTCCATATTCACCAAGAATCACAGCCGGTATTGGCCTGACATTGTCTGCAGTATCAGTACCCTTATCATCACCACAAAGTATCTCTTTGTAAGATGCAACTGTTTGACTGACATTTTCTGGACCTTCCACATCTTCTACTCCTACACGAATGAAATCTAAGTCACAGTACACTTCTGATACATCGACAAGATTCTCTTCATAGCATGGAGACAGGGCTATGGCCTTCACAGTTTTATATTGTTTGATTAAATGTCTCTTGATGTCTTGTACTCCTGTAAAAGTAACATACTGTTAATATATAACTTTAAGAACGTCACTGAATTAATTTATGTTGTATATTATGTAATATACATCTTCCTATAGGTACACATGGATAGATGTGACCTTTTGTATTTTGAATTCTTTAGTTTGGCTGTAGCTTTTTATATAATTGTGTGTACAATTATGTTCAATTATTTGTAAGAAAGTGACCGAAACTATTTCTGTTATGTTATCACAACCACATAGCCCGATTTACAGATTGCTTGACTGTTACAGCGAACTTCTTTTATCCCAAGTATCTCTGGAATGCATTATAAGTATCATTGGTCTGTTAAATAAAGAATATAATCCTACATCTTACCCAGTTACTTTCAAACTTAAACTTTCCTTCAAAGAACAATATTCCAAGAGTGCAAAATGTAAGAAATTATGTCGTACACAACTTCCAATAAGTACACGTGGACAGATGTAACATTATGTCTGGGTTGTTCTTTAACATCTCTATTTTGGCTGTTGCTTTTGATATAATTGTGTCTCCAATTATTTTCAAATAATCTTTTGTCAACGCAATCACGAGAGGATTTCTATTTTTTATTATATATTATTGAGATCTTGGTAGTCTACAATTAGTCAAACTATGTTTATTTCATCCCAAATGATTCTCTGATTTCTTCTCTGATTACTAACTGGGTTTTGCTGTATCCATATCAATGTTAATAGTCACACCCTTAAATACTACAAAATATCTTGTGATATATCAGTCAGTACTGTTTATAGTGCTTTTATGTCTGGGTTGCAAATGTTACTAATTAACTAATCGACCTAGGGGGGGGGGGGTGGAGGTGGGGGGGGGTAATAGAACGAAACGTTTATCAGATATATTTTCTTCAAATACAGAAATCTTACGACACTGCCAAAAATCCTAAATTTCACTATGGAATTGATATAAATATCCCCATTAATGCTTAATATGTTGATTAATCTATTATATCAAATTAGACAATAATGCCGAACACATACACACACATGCACACAAAGAAGGCATAGGCATAGTTACGGAATTATAACAAAGAGCTTCTAAATGTTTAAGTTACCAATGGTTGGTGTTTTCTCCTCTCTTTTTAAAGATGGATCTGAACATGTCATCTCAGTTTATGTCGATGGAAGAACGTTTAAATTTAATTTTATATAAAGTAGATCGATTTTCCTCACATTAAGTAAAAGCTACCTTTGGTTAAAGATCCTAAAACATTGTATCTGTATATTTTGGTTTTAACAAAATATTACTGCACGTGAAGAAAAGAAAGTCTTGTATGTTATACAAAAGGTATGTGAAAATATTCACCTCCCATCACACAGGAAATCATCGCCTTATTTACCTTACAAAGGGATCCTAAAATGGGGAAAATATTTATCCAATAGTCTGTCTACCTCATTTGGAAACATCTTGTAAATGAGCCCAAATCATATTTACACGAGAAACGCAATTTATTTTCATTTATTGCTTCAAATAGTCCTAGACATTTTTGCTTTTTGGTCTAATAGTAACATTTATCTTTCCTTCGATGTAGAGTGATGCAGGGATATGAGATTTGGTCAATAAAGTACTGCGCTGTTTAAATTCTTGATCTTTTTGAAGTGTTTTTGGTTTTCATTTGAAATTAAATTAAATACCGGAATTTATCATGATGAAAGCTGTCTGAGAAACTTTTAATATTAAAATATTGTGAACTAAAACTCAGTAGCAACCTTTGATATCGTAACTGAAAGTGGTATGTCAAGTTTAGTTGAGAGAAATAAATGATTCAAACAATAGCACCAAAACAGTATAGTTTCCAAGGAATTGTATGGTATGACAGACATGCAGATTGTATTACATCATCATATTCACAATAAATCTGTGATTAAGTTCTGCACATATATTGTACAGATTTTTTTAATGTACATATACATATATTAAAATATTTCAAGAGTATGCAATCATTATTAATTACCATATATGAATCAATCAAATGCGAGTTACTTTAAAAAATAACGTTTAGTGGTAAAATTAGGATAAGGTGTGAAATTTTTTTTAAAAGGAAACATGCCAAATATTATCACAAAAGTATAACTCCTAAAAATCACTTTTAAGTCCATATTGCTACAATAGTTGGTGGTAAACTAGCAAGCAAGCAATCCAGTTAAAAAGAACAAGAAACAGCAACAACAATAAGAAAAAAATAATCTCTGTTAGTTCATTCCAGAGAAGGCATGACCCTGTTTAATTTGACCACAGTTAAGAAAAGGGGTATGGCATGGCCATCTTGCAACAGACTTCAGATTACCTTTCACTGTTGTGGTTTCCGATCCTATTAAAGCATTTACTTCCTCGGGGTTATAGCTCATAGTTTCTGTAGTTGTTGATGCTAAAAAGAGAAATTAATTGCACTTGCAAGCGTTCCTTATTAAAATATTATAAGCAAGTTTAGAGACCATATGTTTATAAGGGGTATTAACTGTACATTTCTAATGGTTGTTTAATACACTATATTTCTGTCACGGAAGACATGTATATGGAAGAAGGAATGAAAAATAATTAATAAGTAATATCCGAATCAAGATGAGCTAGAAACTAAGGTATGATAGCAACACTAACCACATGTATGTACTTGAAGTAAAAAAGTTATTGGCATTTGACCTCTTGGATCTGAGTAAAGCAACTAGCAGTCAAGTTGGTGAATGGAAGACACGTTTTATATCAGAGTTGTCTTTTTCATTTGTCTTTATGACTTCAATATTAGTACTGACCATTACTTTGCTAAATTTCTTTAAATTTCTTTTCATATTGAAATTCCATATGGTTTCAATGTTGTGATATTCATTAGTTGCAGAGAAAGGACGAAAATATTGAACTACAGAATTAAAAATATAAATCATGAGTACGGAACATTTTTTTTCATGAAGTGGAAAATTGAGGAATTTCTTAATTTAAGCAAATCCTAATCTTTTACTGACGGGATTTTGAAATGTTTTCTACATGAATTGTTGTCTAAATTTTAACACTACATAAATATATACTTGTACAGTTCAAAATATTAGGAAAAAATTGGACATTTAATGAAACCTGGATCATGAGTGGATACATATGAAGTCTTTTCGAACTAATGAAACAAAAAAGAAAATGCCTGCTTTCGAAATATCAATTTAGGTTGCAAACTATTCTACTGATGAAATAAAAACCGATTTCATGACTCAAAATGGTCATTATGTGATACAGTTATACATTTCCTAAATTCATTCATGCATCGATTTATTCACTGCGAATAGCTTATAAAAGTTATTCAGATTTCAAAAGTTACAAAGTTAAAATCTTGAGTGATCAGCATTTGTAGGCACAACAGCCACAAATCCCTGCCTCATGGATTTGATCTATCTCATGACTTCTAATTGTAAGTGTTATTCATGAATATGGGTAAGTTTCCAACTCTGAAGATTCTTCAGCTGATTTTTACGTCGCCCCTTACGTCTTTACAGATTGTACCATAACTGTTTGATAGGACTACGGTCTAGGTTCTTAGCTAGCCAAGGCATTACGTTGACGTTGTTAGCAATGAGAAACTGCTTTAGTTCATGTGCGGTATGACTGGTCACTTTACCTTGCTAAAACGTCATGCTGCTGCTTAGGCATGATATACTTAGAAGTGATTGGGTTTTCAGATGGTTGGTTTTCTAGTGAGTCTTTATTATTCTAGGAATAATTTCATGTGTTACTTAATTTGTTTAACAATAACATGAAACGTGCCAACATACCAACGTTGTCTTCTTTGTCTTCCAACTTAACTTTCTTCATGTTTACATTTCTCTGAATGACTTAATTCAATTTTTGTGGTAACATTTGGATGCTTTTCTAAAGCACACATTCTGTTTCAAAACGGTGGATCATAGAGAAGGTTTGCGATATCATAGTGCAATAGAAAGTAATGAGGGCTCGCTAGCATTTTTCTAAAAGCCAGCGCCATCTTTTGGGCGCATCATGAACAAAATATAAACACTTCATACGGGGTATTCAACATTATAAATTATGGATAAAGAAAAATAAAATTGTCTCTACTGAGAACATACTAAACATATTTAGCGAAAATGAACTGTAAGCACATTGCCAACAAACAAACAAAAAAATGGAGTAGAACAAGAAAATGGCATTTGAAAATTAACATGAAAATGTTTTTGTGAACATGAACCAAGATTTAAAATTCTTAGTTCATTTGACTTTAAAACAAGAATAACAGCAGAAAACTCTTTGAAATTTAAAAAAGTGTCTTTTAACCTAGATATATTACTCACTTTATTATAGCAAAACTGTTTTCAAATATATTTATCTTTCATTCCTTTTATCGGAATTAGATCATTGAATACAAATAATTTATCTTACAAATTTTAAAACATGTTTTGTTAAATGTGTTGAATAACTCTGAAACTTTCTGACATATCTAACAAACTTAAAAAAGTCCTATAAACTACTTACAAGACCAAGTTTTCTGAAGAAAATAAACCACTGACTGGTTTACTCTACAATGGATGAATAAAGAAAATTTCCCATATATTGTTTGGCACAGTTGGTTTAGTCTGATTCAGTCATTTGAAAAAGATCAAGATACTTACGACATAATTTCCTTTTGAGGATTCCCCGTTTCAAATACACCAAACCAATGGTTACTCCAATCACAATAGAAACAGTCGTAGCTGAAACTGCCCCGACTGACACAGGTCTGCTTTTATTTTGAGGCTGTAATGCTGAAACTGTAGACAGAGTAAAATAGTCATCTATGTTAACGAATAGACCATTTATAGACATACATATAAATAGACCGGTATTTAGGGAGGTGGTAGGTAGATCAGAAGAGTAGCAACCACCCAAGCAACCGCTGCAGCTGTGTGTGTGTTGGTGGCAAACCCAGACCCAGCGGGGGCCCAAAATTCCCATCAAACAACATTTTTTATTGGGAGTGGGCCACAGACTTAAGCTTTGCGGGGAGAGGGGGCATAATTTCTTGTTAAGTCAGTGAGGCAGATACAAGGTGGTGCGTGTAGCGGTATTTAATAAATGGATATGTGACTATGAAGAGATTTATCTGCCAGTTTCAATGAATGATTTGTGTCAAAATATAACTCTGCATATCCCTAATATGTCCTGTCACTGTGTATGGTGACTATGTTATGTCAAATTTTATCCCAAAAAACTGCTGCCATCTCCTCAAACACTGTATTATAGTCCATGTCAAATGGTGCGAAGCACAAATAACTCTGGGAGAGATTGCAATGGTGCATTATGTTTAGCTAGAATCCCAATGGTCTAATAGTTGGATAAAGATACAAATAAATAGTACCTGTGTAATTTGAACACAGCTCGTGAACATTCCCCTTGAAACAGCGTTCTGATTTCCCAACAGCACAGGCAGTATACATCCCTGGCACGAGTCCTGATTCAAAATTAAGGACACTGATGTTGTCCTAGAGGGAAATATGAAATAAAGTATTTGTAATGATGAAAGATATGTAAACTTTATTTAAGTTTGAAACTTATTTAGCATAGACCATACAAAAATTAACGACACATGCGCTAATTATTGTTACAAAGTAAAATCAATGCTAGAGTAATGTTTGAGGTCAATAGCAAAGACGCTGCTTAACAGAAAAAGATTACCATTACAAATATTTATGGTATAATCCAAAATAAAGAATAGATTTAAAAAAAAAAAAAGTAAAATAGCACCTAATTTAATTACGATATGCACAATCCAATTAAGCTACGGAATTGCACTGCTCACAGCAAATGTGACATCAGATTAGAGTCTGAATCAATTAGGTTTGGATCCTCAGAAAAATCGGCAGTTTTTATCCATGTGTTCCAGATATTAATATATATCTGAGGTCTCTTCCATTCATTTGAGATTATTGATAGGTTTAGATCATATACACCAAAAAATATTAAATCCAAAGAACATACAATGGCCAGTTTCTGCATGTCCCTCTTCCATTTTACGATCAATATTGGAATTCCACACTCATCTGGAGAAAGCTCTGCCCTCAAAGTATCGCCTTTACGAGTTATATTTGGGACACATTGGTTTGTTGGTGAAACTGAAATTAAAATTACTGACAATAAGTATTTTAAAAACCCAATTACTTCTATCTTATACTCATCAGTCCATAGATTCCCCTAATTCTACTATAAGAAGCATATTAGTTTCATCTCATTGTCCGGCCTTACGTACATATGACTGTCTATCATGTTTCTTGTAAACGGAAAAAGGTTTATACCTTCCATGATACGGTAGTCAAACTTGGCAGGTAGCTTCCCCATGGGTGTGTAGATTAGCGGTAAGTTTTCTGAAATTCTATCCTATTCCTGGGCAGGGTTAGAGGTCAAAAATATATAAAATGCTCTTTCTTCTCTCTGTTCATTATGTTTTTCGTTTTTAATTTAATAAAGTTAATAAAACAATGTTGTCGTGGGCATTAAATTTAAGCCTTCTGAAATCTTGTAGCTGTAAAAGCTTTTTTTGTTCATGGTATGGCACTCAAAGTTAGTAAGTGACTTCCCAATGGGATGTACGTCGGCTGCATGTTTTCCAAATTTCAGTGCAACCCATGTTCGCCTCTACACCCCACCCCAACCCATCATAGCTCAAAACAGGGTTATAAGTTTTATTCTTTTTTAAAATACACCTCCACCCTTTTTCTCTTTATAAGTTTTCTTTGTTGGTAAAATTCTTAAATAATTTGAGGCATATCATGCATGTTATAATGCCTCTTTGCCCCCAGAGACTCTGGGGCAAGGGTTGGAGACACAGCGATAAAAACAAAAATAGGATATCAATCACTAAACTATATCATTATATGTGTCAAATCAAAGGTCTTTTGATAGTACTTTAGCATGGAATGAATTGTAATCTTTGAAAACTTACAAAGGATGAACGGCAAGAATGTTGAAGATATAAAGAGGTTATTTCGATACTACAGATGGTATGAAGACTGACATTTAAGAGTGTTGTTGTTTTTTTTTCTTTACAAAACTTTCTACATGCAATCACAGTAGGAAGGCATATCAGATATGTAATATTGGGTTCTGGCCCCTGGGTAAATGTCTAGGAATAGGATGGGGAGATGGGTTGGTGGTGGAGGAAGCAGATGTGGGAACTTGCGGTAGCGGTATTTCAGATTGTTTTCTGTCTGAATCATATATCATTTCCAAAAAGCAGGTATTTTGCAATGGTGTGCCATCGACTTTCCTAAAGTTTCTTATTAACTTAGATGGCTCTTATTCTTAAAGTAGCATACGAAATTTACTCAGTATTATATTTTTGAAGCAGTAAATTTCTGTTCATTGTGTACTGCTTTGCTCCTTGACTATACTGACCATAAAATTTGAGCACAATAACAGCAGCACACAAAAATAAAACACAAAAAAAAAAAAAAAAAAAAAGAAAAAAAAATTGCATGGGTAAGTTTAAGATATATCCCATGTAATACAGCTATTGTTTATGAATACCTCATACTAAACTTGACACCATCGACAGCCGACAAACAAAACCAAAGTTGGGGAACCTTGCCGGATGAGCATGATTAAGCATATACTTTTCATTTAAAAACAAAAATTTCTACCAATTGTTTTTCTATCCAATATATCTTATACAGAATTTGATGTAATGTAATAGGTGTTACGTCTGTAACAAAATCTTAGTATTTCAAGAAACATAAAACAAAACTTGAATATGTCATATACGGTTAAAAAAAATAGATAACACTGCTAAATTTTTACTTATCATAAGTAAAATGGACTTTCAAAACTGAAATTTTCAAGCAAATATTACGAACATTCCCATGTTTTATTGTGCCCACGGTGAGAATGTATGATTACTTGCCGTGATAATGCTCAGTTTCTTATTAAGAAAGTGGTCACTGACATTAAAGTTACATAGAAAGAATACCAATGTACGTTCAAAATTATGCAGAAATCCTCGGAACTAAAATAAAAAATTCTCAAATTATTTTCTCCGTGTCTGGGACCTGACATTTGCATCAAAAGTGTTACGTCCCATATTCAGACCAATTTTATGCCATTTTAAATTCCCGACCATGTTTGACCCTGCGTGGAAAGTACATTTGTTGGCCTGATTCATGATGCAAGGCATAAAAAGAAAGCACCGAATGAATTTCCTGCGAAGTTTTACGAATTTTGTCAATCGGTTTGGTGTCAGAATGTCACGCATCAGAATCGTTTGAAACATTTGCAGCAACAGGAAAAATAGCAATGTTTATTTTGAGATATATATACCTTATCCATTTACGCTTGTCTGACGTCACACAAAGCACATGGCTTTGTTGATTGGGAGGCAAAGGAAATTTTCACCACAGTTACGTCTGTATGAACAACTTTTTATGTACGAAATGTTTCCTCAGTAAAGGCGGAAAATAGTATAAATTATTACAAACTGGTGAACAATTTTAATTTACATGGAGTCTTGCTTGAAATACATGTGAAAACGGTTCAAGTGTCGCAATCGATTTCCAAGAACATGAGATTTTCCAGTCGCTATTCGTGCCGGATAACAAATTTCCGTTCATGTCCATTGTTACGTGCTCATTAGATTTCAAGTGTAATAACATATTTTGATATTAAACCGAGGATGATTTTATAACAGCAATTGATTTATGCAATCAACACAAGCAAAACATCCTGTTAAGAGCATATTAGATAGCCGAGATGTAACATGTACCCCAGTCCATGGTACCTAGCTTTGTGCCTATTATTACATCTGCATCATATTTGAAAATGTAAATAAAATTCTTAGCCATTAGGTTGTAAGAAATTATTACAGGAAAATTGTAAGGTGCCTGTCACATTTTATCGATTTAATATCCTGTTGATTTCATATTATATGGCCGAGACATATATCAAGGTCCACAGTAGTTTCATTGTTACATCTTGTGACTGGAAATGAGAAAATCTCCATGTATTGTTATAAAACTTACTCAGATATGAAACACAAAATAAGATTTCATTTTTGTTTTATAGTATATCTAGCAAACATTCACTTTAATGCGCAACCTGCATCATCTTGCATCCGAGTAATTTTTATCCTTTTTGATTGTGGCAAAATAATGGGTTCATTTTAGTCACTTTATCATGGATTATGCACGGGTTATTCTGGGTAATTGACCATTCAGTCTAATAGTTGCGTCACTTTGGTGACTGGTTTACACAAATTCCCTTTACCTGTTTCGGTAATACATGCATATAAATAGGGTACATACACACTACATATAAATCTGATGGCTCATACCAAAATAATTCTGTACAACATACCTTGTAATAGTGATAAAGTGGATATGGGTGTGACATCACATTTCTTCAAAAGAGAAACAAGAGAATGGTAATGACTTATCTGTAAGAATAACAGAAAATTATTACAAAATGTCCAGCTTACATTAATTGTGTCAGAAAGATGATGTGGTAAGACGGTGGGTGCTTTCAATGACCAAACTGGAAAGAAAATTCCTGCCATGGATGTAACAAAGGACACAAAAATTTAAATTACCCAAATTAATATAAAAATGACCCAATAAAACTGCAAAACAAGGGTGTACAAACTTATGTCAACTATACATGACTATTCATTTAGAGAAGTTTTAATGTGTTTCATAATCTTTAGTGAAAAAACAAAAAATGGTGCCCTGTTACATCTCCACCTAATTAATAACTACAGCTTTTGTATACTGTTCAATATGATAAATAAGACTGGTTATTTGGTGTCTCTTTATCACACAATCACAACAAGTTAGATATTGTCAATAATATTGCTAAATTTGTACGACAAAGATCCTATTGGCGTTTTAAGTTACATCCTTTGCTGAACTTTAAAATGTTCTTTCTTTACACAATACCTATGAGGAACTATCTCCATTCATACAAGATAAATTGCCCTTAAATCAGGTGTTTGAAAATAAGTTAAAAGGACAACTTACACAAACTATTACATTTTTGGATAACTTTGAGATTTACCACGAATTTTATTACATCAAATTCTGTAATTAATATACATATGTGTGTGCTCATGTGCAGGTCTCAAGGTCTACTGTCGAAATGAACACACTAGTGCACAGTGCCTATAAATTTAAAAGTGTTCTGGGTACATAAAACCCGTTTTTTTGTGTGTCAACTTTAGGAGATGCTTGTTATACAGAGGCATTCTGTGTATGCAGGTGTCTTTTGGGGTCTGAAAAAGAATACAGGAAGTTGTAATAGCAAGATTAATTATTGTAAAGGACCACTTTCATATCTACATATCAATATAATGGCCCATCCATAAACCTAGTCCTAAGCCGTTTCTTTCTCGTGTTAAGATATATGCCTTACAGCAACAACAAAATGTATAGGGTAATTTCAGCTATTTTGGTTTCTGTGGCTTGCCAAAAGACTAGGTACTACCTACCTAGCACCTCCAGATGCAATGGGAACTCTATGGGATTCTGTGCTGACTTGCTAATTAAGACCAGCGTGTAAGTCCCATTATCTGATCTTGTGACATTTCTAATCTTGATGCTGTTCTCCCCAATTGCCATCAGTCTGTTCTCATATGAGGGAATGGGTACAAAGTTCGTGCTTGCCATCCAAGAGGCAACACGAATGCCTTTTTCCTTGTTCCATGTTTTGGCTACATTATCGCTGGCAGAACTGGCGGGTGTATTCGGAAAGAGCAGATTCGCGTCTTGAAACTCACAAACTGTTTCGCTCTCACCTTTTAGAATCGAAAGATATTTATCAGTATGCATTAATGTAACACGATTATCAACTACAGACCAAAACTAATTTTGTCGCTGAATAGTAATAGTAGATTACTGTTACACTGAGACTTGCAAATGCATGGTTAATTTAGATTGTAATGAACATTAAATATCATCCATCTCCTGCAAAACTGTGACTTAGAAATGGAGAATATAAACACGGGGAATTCAATGACACTGTTCAGTGATGCAGCTGACATAAGGTATAAAAGAATTCACGAACCTCAAAGCATCTTTTTTACATTTCACAGCAATAATGGCTGCAAAAAGACGTGTCCTAAAGACAATTTATAAAACTATTGAATTAAATGTATGTAGATCAAGATAATCGAGTTTTGGTATGAGACTAACATTTCTCAGATCAGATGATGCCAGGTTTCATGGTTGTATACAGCCAACATGACTTGAAAGACATCGCATTGTGATTTTGTTGATAAACAAGAAAAGTAGGTCACGGTGATATATTGTTTGGTACCAAAGAAAAGTGTTATGTATGTGCATGCAGCTGAAGTCAAATACAGAGCAAACCCAAAAAGACATGATATTGTAATTTACTAGAAAAATAAACAAGAGAACCATGAACAGCATATTATTCACTAGCATCGTGTTTAATTATCCTCCATGTAGGCACTAGCAGGGTATGGTTGGCTCTGGAGAATATCGACCAATGGGTCTCGAAGACTTCAACCTTTGCTGAAGGTATGTGGTCTTGAAATAAACTTAATATGCAGAAAATATTAGTTTCTTATTAGACTTTCCATGCCTGTAGCCTCTGACAATTAGACCATCGAATTTATGTTTCTCCATTACCCTCAGTGTAAGCCATCCTCAAAGTTTGGTCACGGAACTTACTCTAGAACAAAAGTTATTCTGCAAAGGCCATTTTTCTTTGAGCCACAGTGACAGAGGCCTTAGTTCTGTTTTGTTTTTATGTTGCTTTTTTGTTGTTGTCGTTGTTGTTTGTTTGTTTGTTTTGTTTTTTTAATCCTAAAATAGCAATAGGCCTATTCCCTCTATTAAGTACAAGGCATCCACAAGCTTTATTCAAGGTACAGGGTGTAGAACTAAAGTTACTATGCAAAACCATTTTTCTTCTTTCAGTTACAGTGACCTTAAGCTTTGACCTCTTAATCCCAAAATCGATAGGTTTATTCCTAACCCCAATTGCAAGCCATACACAATGTTTGTTGCAAGTATGCGATGTAGATCTTTTGACTTTTTGACCCCAAAGTTGATAGGCTTCTTCCTTAACCCAAGTGCAAGCTATTCACAAAATCTGGTAAATGTTGATGGTGAACAAAGACGAGTTATTGTGCGGAAACCATTTTTTTCGATCGCAAAATTTAGATTTCTTCTTATCTCTAGTGCAAGCCATGCACAAAAGTTTGGTGCATATATATGATGTAGAACGAATGTTATTGTGCAGAAACCATTTTTATTCTTTCAGTCACAGTGACTTTTGACCCCTAAAATCGATAGGATTTTTCCTTATCCAAGTGCAAACCATCCGCAAAGTTTGGTAAAGGTAGATAGTGAAGAACTCGACTTATTGTGCGGAAACCTTTCTGCATTCAGTCGCAGCCAACTTGACCTTTTGACCCAAATATCGATAGGTATCTTCCTTATCCCAAACACAAGCTATCCCCTGAGTTTGGTAACAATAGACGGTGGACAACTCAAGTTATTGTGCAATAGGTAACAGACAGACAGACAACATCATAACATAATAAGCTCTGCCTTACGGCGAGTGTATAAAAAGAACAAGAAAAGCAGGTCACAGTGATATACATTTTTG
Source organism: Margaritifera margaritifera (assembly GCA_029931535.1). Classification (NCBI taxonomy): domain Eukaryota; kingdom Metazoa; phylum Mollusca; class Bivalvia; order Unionida; family Margaritiferidae; genus Margaritifera; species Margaritifera margaritifera. The sequence continues at coordinate 5,240,833 of JAQPZY010001606.1, forward strand.
TATCAAAGAAAAGCTTCATATATGTGCATGCAACTACAGACAAAAATTGAATCTAGGTAGAGTTTGGTTTGGTTTTATATGCTAAACGACATTCTTCAGCACATGATATGATCTATACATGGTGGGCAGTATATTTAGTGGAAGAACCCGGGAAGAACCACCGACCCACGGGAGACTACTGGCAAGTTTATCACATACCTACATTCACCGAGCCGAGACTAGAACCCAAGCGGACAGAGGTGAGATGTCAGTGATCTGTAAAGGCAAGCACCTTAGACCACCACACCCGGGGCTCCGAATCTAGGTAGGGACACTCTGCATTCGTGGTAATGACTATACTAACACCTCGATTGCTACATCGCCAATAGATCGCTGAAAGAAATACTTGGAAGACCAGAAGATCCGCCCATTGCGTTTCTTACAAAAACAATAATAGTTCCTTCTGATGCCAGACAACTTTTATGGCTTAAAACAACCAAAGTTAATTTCAAACTGCTTTCAAGTTTAAAAACAGAATAGGAATTTACAATTTAATCCTTAACAGTGCTCAAAAATCAGACAGCTTGATGCCTGGGGCCCCTTGAGCCTCTCCTGTATATTAAAGGAGTTGCCCATCGGGTTTGTCTAAAAGACGTTATCTTATTTGCATGACAAAACCTTGAGAACAAAACTTGGTATTTTCATTTTTCAGTTCTTAACAGACACTCATCAATTATTAATAATCAGCCCCTGTAAGGTTCTATTTATAGGTCCCTCACATTTATAAGGAACCGACCCATTTAATTTTACGGGGTGGCGGGTTGGAGGAGAACGCCTGGGATTTCGATGGATAGAAGAAAAAAATTCTACAAATCAGAGCAAGAGTATTTTTTTCAACCTATTCGAGGGCCAGATTTTTTTATATTTGTAGAAAAATTCCCCCAACCCCCTCAGCCAAAATAAAAAAAATTAAATAAATAAATGGCTGGTTCCTTTATATCGTCTGCTTATTTGTATTAAAAGCTATAAATTGTATGTGATCTATGAATGGGCACATGATATATAAATGGGCAACATTCTCTTCTCCAACTTTCATCAGTTAGCTATAATTAGAGCTCAAATGAACACTAATGATTTGTCCCTTGCTCACTGCATGAGTTTGGCATGAGGTCGTTCATTCCCATATTTCCAAGGACATCAAGACAACAGCTATTGTCAATTGAAGGGTTCTTAAATGCGTTAATCAAACTAAGGACCCCAAGTTCACGATATTTTAATTTCAAACTTGTATGGTTTTCTTGCTTGACATTGGTATGATTTATCATTACACAAGTCTAAGCTGTAAATTGGTATTTCGTGCCATGTACTAGAAAACAGGACCCAAACACCTAAAATAGAGAATTACTACCACCAACCTGATTCGTGATTCCCAAATATGATTGCAGATCTGATTCAGAATCAATGGATCTGAACCCCTAGTCCCCTCACTCTCCATCAAACTAAGCTAAAGCATAATCACTCATTGCATAAAAAGAAAATAATAGATATAAAAACATGACCAGAAAATGCATAAAGTTCAAACAAACATGACACAACATTGACTGAGCTCTCAAGGCTGCAAACTTACTTTTGTGTTTAATAGCGTGTCTTAATCAAATTCAAACATAGCAGAATCTTCTGAAACAAACTCTATTTCAAACAAGATGATGGCCACACCAGGGTAATGCTGATTTTTTACAAGTTGCTCGACAGCTTTCTTAAGTACATGGAAGCATAATACCAGCTCTTCCCTGCTACTACAACTCTAATATATCGAATATCTCCTTAAAACAAACAGGCCACCAACAACTGGTCAAACATGCAGGCACCTTCTGTTACCAAGACAAAGAAATCTCAGGTAAAGCGATGTCGACTCTTATTGGCTGCCCAACAGTTTGTTTTCAACATAAACCGTCGCACAATGTCAACTTCCAACTGTTCACAAGCCTCCGACATCGCATCTACCTACCACAAGTTGCTCCATCTCAACGACAAATAAAACTGGCATTTCCACACTAAACAGTGCCAAATACACTTCATCAACTTCAGACCATATCAGACAATGCATACTCACACATCCCCAATCTCTTCCTACCATGAGAGCTAAGCAGCTTTTTCAGGAAGGGCCACTATTCACCAGCATGTGCAACATCAACAGTCAATATGCCATATGTCACTCTTGAAGGTGTTTCCAATAGAGAGTATCGCATACTCATGGCTATCAAAGATGAACCACCAAGACATTAGGTCATCCTGTGGCTGGACCAGAAAATATTACGCTAGAGAGCACAGCTATAACAATATCAAACAGATTACTACAACTAAGCATAACCATACAGAACTGCTTCTCCCAAAGCACAAACTAGTTCCAATTCACATGAATCTTGATAATCATGACAGCTAATGGTCAATCTATCAATGCAGCTAATTAATTTTAGCAATTCCAAAATATTTACTGATCGTCACAAGCTGATTCTTCAATCTATGCACAAAAACTATCGTAGACCATCACCAATGCTATGCTGGTACCCAACAGTTTGCGGAAAAAACTGTACCAAATGTAAGCTTCTCAACAAGCAGGCCTTCAACAGGTCAAACACGCAGGCTCACCCTGCTTATACACGACAAAAACTCAGGCAAAAGTCGTCCAGGACTTCAGCAGCCCAGAACAAACAGTGCCAAATTCATTGTTGGCATCAGACCATGATAACTGACAATGCATCCTCACATCTACATCGCTACTAAAACACAGGTGCTACAGCAACTGAAAACTGTTCACCAGCATAAGCAAAATCACAATTTAAAATGTCACATTCCACTCTTGCAATGAGTTCCAAAGACAAAACCTTATGCCAAAGAGCATTAAGTGAACGACACTAATCAGTTCTTTAACAATTCATGGGGTTATTTAGGACTGCTTCTCTAAAAGCACCACAAACCAATTCTAATTCACTTCAGTGTTACTCAGAGCAGCACACAAACACCTTTTGAATAATACTAATGAAAGTTATTGTAACACATTATTAATTTGAAATAATTTATACCAAAAACATGTCTGCCTTCACATACGAATCTCAAAATCATAAAGAATAATTAGAAAATATACATAAACCATAGTGCTCATCGCAACAGCAACTCAGTAACTTCCTTCATCCGTGCTACGCCATGCGGTGTTGTCGATTCAATCCGTCTGATGTCATTTTGGTCCTTTACCCGACCAAATAACTCTCACGGGGATAGAATAGTTACCCACCCTTTTATTAATTTTCATGTTGCGAAACAAATTGACTAGCATTGTCTAATTAATTTTGCCTGCTAATGATTATTATCTGTTTTGCATAATGTTTACATATTTAACTTTTGTCATACATATTCAACTTTGTCCTTGAATGTAGGATGTAAACAAGTTGTTTACTTTGAATTTGAGGTCAGGGTTGCTTTTGTTTACAATTTTATTGGTTTTTCCAATAGAATTACTGATTTTTGTCATGTAGGCATATGACTAGAGAAAATTCTCTCAGGGGATTTGTGTTCATATATAGGGAGTTTGGTAAGCAATATTTCATTCTTGTTTTAATGGTAAATCTATGAAGAATCATTTTAATAATTAGATGTTTATAGTCAGAGCAAATTCAGAAAAAGGAATTTTTAATTTAAATTATAAATTGAAATTACTAAAGTGCACATTCTCATTTTGGATTGATACACGACCTTTGGGATTTTAGTGAATTCATTCAAAGATATTCTGGATTACATCATTCAGGCATATCAGGACATTCAAGACTACTAGCACATCAGGACATTCAAGGCTACTGGAATTCATTCGCAACATTCTATATTTTGGACTTATGATTAAGACACTTAGGATTATTGGATTATTTGGATTTTAATTCACAATATTGTAAGTGTCTTTTGAATTTTCACTTTAATTGTCTAGAAATAAATTGCTTGTTGATTTTACTTGCATTATTGGTTTTACCTTCTTTCTGTTACATATTTTGAGGCCATAGAATCGTAACATATCCAAGAGCATGAGCACATCTCTCTGGGTTTGGTCATAGCACCATAGTTTGGAAAGTAATATAGAAAGATCATCAAGTTTCCGCTTCGTGACATCCATGTGTTTGTGTGTGTGTGTTTGTGTGTGTGTTGTGGCCGGCGAGGGGGGATGGGTACCAGAGGCTAGTAAGCAGCTGGCGTAAGATTCTTCTTTTATCATTCAAACGCTATAAACTGTAAAATCACGACTCCTGAATGGGAAGGAACTCATTACAAAACCATTTTGACACTTTCATTCACCCATAAGATATTTTAAAAGTTTCAATCATTACTTTTCTAGCTGAAATTTCAGTCGAATTGTCCTCTTGTCTGCTAAATACGTGACCCACTTTTTTACAGTGTCGAGCGCCATATATTTATATATACTTCGTTCCACCCCAAAATTATATATCAGAGGTACCACAACGACAGTATTCACTCATAAAGGACTATATCTGCTCTGCGCGCCATTAAATGGAGATTAAAACAACGAAATTATCTTCTTTTATACCATACAAGAATCTGTATGATCATATTTTACTTGTATATGCCCTACAGAGATTCAATTACGAGTACGCGTTTTCCTCCAGTTTCCATGTCGGATAGCATGACTTCAGTACCAGAGAAAAAATAAATAAAAATTACACCACGCTAGGGGTCTAAAGCAGAAGAAGTTCACGTAATTACCTAGAGAAAATAGTAATGTTGACACACTGCATGAGTTTGGCTTGAAGTAGCTGTTTCCCTATGTTTCCAAAAGGCCTCAAACCAACAGTTGTTGTCAATTGAATGGTTCTTGAACACGCTAAGACCACACATAATTTCTTCTAATCAAACTAAGGACCACATATTCATTGACTCTAATTTCAAACCTGTATGGTTTTTCTTGCTTCACAATGGCATGATTTTACCCAATTTGCAGTACTAGAAAACAGGACCCAAACACCTAACACATAAATATTCCTATCTCAAATTACTAAATACGTATAAGATAGAATATCCCAAGAATTTGCTATATTAAGAATTTTGACAAAGAAAATTTAACGAAACTAATATATGCCACCATAACTCCCGTAAATACGTTTTAGTATGAATGACGCCTGTACCTAATACATGTCTAATTACTAGGTTTGAATATAAAAATCTTCCTAACTATTATTCCCTATAATCAAGCAAAAAATTGCTAAAATCAAACAAATCTATAAACGTAGATATAAATACATATAGGACCTATCATAGGTCTGATACATTGCCCTTTTTTGAAACTGAATATGATAATTAATTATCAAATTATACATCATTAATTAACGGCACACGGTAGGCCTATCGTCCCCTTGCTGATGTGGGTTACATCGGACCCCTAGATCAGTGCTCAATGATTAGAATATGCAATATATATATATAAATATATATATATATATATATATATATATATATATATATATATATATTTATATATATATATATATATATATATATATATATATATATATGAATGACCCAGTTTCATTGTTTTCAGATAGATTTCACAGCGCCATCTGTTGTAATAATGGGATTTGATTTAATTACAACTTGCACCATGCTAACAGCTTACTTGCAACATTTTTGTGCACCATTGTAACTTCCAGGATGTTAATGTTTTACCTGAATGATGCTTAGCAGTATGTAATCAAATGAAATCTGTCAAGTGCAAAGAAAAAATGTAGAGTTGTAGACAAACAAATTATAATGCTAATGTGTGTAATATAGAAAATATCACATCGAATCACTCACTTGGAATCTAACGACATGAAACTGCATTCTACATAAAATCAAACTCAGAAGATAAAAAATCTTTGCAGAAGTAAATATACAACACAGAATATGCATTCCACATAAATAGAAAGTACAAACATAGAATAATGCAAATTAGAATATTCATCGTATATTAATAGAAAATATATACATAAACTTATAGCAGCTATCACCCTCCAAAGAAATATACAGACAGTACCGACCTGAAGGCAAAGTTGAAGATGTATATACAGTCAGAGATCCCGAGAGCAGAGGTGTATGCAACAGTTATTAAGAATTCCGCAACTAAACATGCAGTAATTATGAAATTCTTGGAAATCATGTTAGTTGCGAGCCCCTCTACAGCAGAATGTGAACACGGGGCTTCAGTCTCATTAACAATATGAAAAGTATAAAGAGAAACTGTTTAAAGCAGGACACACTACAAATACTCATGACCATCAACTCTGCTGATCCAATCAGTAAAGAGAAAATTGAGAGAGCAATTAGACACTGGATGACATCAGGATCTGAAGGAGAATATTGCTTTAAGTTGCTTAATATTGCTGAACATTTTACTGAACAAAATCATACATAAATGTGCTATGAAAACAATGTAAAACACGAACTATTATGATACTGAGTACTGGTTTACATCAGGACATGTAGCAAACATTGATTTTAATGAAACCAAATCAATTCAAAATTGTAGTTAACAAGGTCACTTTGTTTCGGAAGTACATTGGTTTCAGAGGCAAACAAACAAAGAAAATGAGCCAAGGAAAGTTGGTCAGTTGTAACATGTATGATTATGAATACAACTTAAGGAATTTAAGTGTGAAAAGGTTTATATTTAGTATGCATGTATTAATTTCAATGCGCACTATTTGTCAACTTTGAGAATACGTAAGTACAGCATTATTGTTTTATTTTGTTAAGCAAGGTCTGTTTTTGCCTCAATGTATGATGAATATATGCCAAAGTTTTGCTTTAATGTATGATGAATATATGCCAAAATTGTATTTCCATCTTATATCTTAAATATTCCTTTATAAAAATGTGCACTTTTGTGCTTATTGCTTGTAACATTAAAATTGCAAGATAAAGATTCTCATTCAAACATGCATATTTAATGAATTGATACAGTTTGACCAGCACGCTTAAAAATTCTTTGGCTGTTATTTTTTGTGTTATTGTATTTCTTACCTCCATGTCGTGTTGTATGGATATAGTTACGTTTTTGTTTCTGTCTCATAAAGATTACATGTTCACAAAAGAAATTTCACACAAAGTATGTGTCTTCGTGCGTTTCTTCTTGTTTTACTACACTGTTTTATTGCTCTACTTTTTTATTGGGCGGTAGGACTAAATCTCAAAATTAGACTGATTTCAACTTATCCAGTCATAAAACAAAATATACTTTTAAAGTTTATTTTCTCTGCACAAGGAGGTATTTACACAGGTGGTAAATAAAAACCTCACCTAAATATGTATGCCGTCATAAAGCAGAAAATTATAAATATCATGCACATATACGATAGTAATAAAATAACACTTTTTTTGCAACTATTGTTAAACCATACTAAGGGAAATAATGTTTCATTATCGCATCATGTACATGCTGATTATTAAACACATCTTTCCTTGCCTGTTTTACGCTCTTTTTTCCAAATATTATTTGGTATCCAAAATACTGATAATTCTGAGATACAACAATTCATGGATACTATTCTTATCTCTGTGTTCGATCTTACATGCATGTACTTTCTGTATTAAAAATGATACTTTCTTTTATCAAATATGAATAGCATTATGACGAGAATAAATCAATATGCATGTATACAAACCTCCACATCTTGGAACAACCAAAAGAATTAGACATATGACGATATGAGAAACTGGACTTTTTCTGGGCAGCAACTCCCCTCCAAATCTATAAATAAAACCATATCTATCATTATAATAATAATAATAATAATAATAATAATAATAATAATAATAATAATAATAATAATAATAATAATAATTATTATTATTATTATTATTATTATTATTATTATTATTATAGAAGTAGTGTTAGTGCGACCTCTGTTTGAGTCTTCAGTACCTTTCAAAGTACTCAGGCCAAGTCACTGTAATTTGTTACTTTCACTAGTCTCTTGCATGCGCGGGGACAGGCCCTTAGTACTACTTTGCCTATGTAGATCAGGTTTCTCTTTATCTCAAATAATATTAACCTATGGTCTGTCTGGATTTTGAAGTCCCACATGATTTTCGCCTTGCTGTTCTCAATCACTTTCTCTACCACTTGTTTGCGCACTTCATCCCATATTTCTACGACAGCTGTATAAATTTTTTGATTGAGACTTAGTGTTCTGTTTTGCTCAACATTTGGCTGAAAGAATCACACTCCTACTCAGAGAACATTGTCATGGTTGTTAAGTCGATCATCCTAGTAAAGTACAATATGACCAGTGGTTGATGGTGACCCAAGAAGAATAGTTAGAGGATTAGCTGGAAGAAGCTTGGACTCTCATTGAAGAAAATAAAATCTTTAACGGATGGTATAAAGACTTGCTAGACCATTTGAAACCCGCACTGACTACCACCAAGACAACATGCATTGAAGTTCTCTTGCATCAGAGTACCCATACTTCCTGTTCCTTGACTTACCTGATAAATCAGTTGAAAGAAAAAGTAAAGTTTGAAATCATTGCCTTTCAATACCTTTGAAGTATGTTTGTAAAGGAAGAAATGAATACATGGGAACTTCATTACCCCCTGAGACACAGTTCGTACACATCCCCATGAAATCCAGTGGTCTGTGCCAAAGATAAACTCCGTTATCGAAAACCCAAAGACATTCAAGCCTATGTCATCCACGCCAACGGCAGTAATCGACCAGGAATCCACTGGGTTGCTGTTTCCTTTTCCATCAACCGCGCTGTGAAATATTTTGATTCATTGTTGAATACCCCCCCCCCCCGACAATAACAAATACTTTATGAGAAGAAACATTGTTTCGACCCAATTAAATAATGCGAGATTACAACGATCAGATTTGATGATGTGTGGACAATAGTGTGTATATTTATTTCATCAACAACATCTTGGATTCCCTTTAGAACATGCAGTTTTGTTTTGGACCCGAATTCCCAAGTAACGATGAAAAAACAGAAGGGTGGTTTCCTAATCATTATCGTTATCTCTTTTATTTAGCTCAAAAACGTAGTTTCAATCAATGGCAAGATGAAACTGTCATGGTTCATTGGAACCCAGGTCTGACTCACCAGCGTTGTCAATCCTGTAAATATGCATATGTTTAAAAACACTAATGTTTAAAACGTGTAGATTGTTTAAATTCCAATTTTAGAATTAAAATATTGTACATGTAGAGGAGGGACTGCCTTAATCCTCTGTCTTCATTATTTATTTAGTTCATACATCATTGCAACAATGTTTATTTTTTAAAAAAAACGTTGATTTTGAAAAACAAACTTGTTCGTTTGTTATTATTTCATTATAACGTTTATACTTCTTTGATGCTCGTTCATTCCTTCTCTCTCGATCTTTCTGTACTTTCTTGGGGGATGGTTTCCTTCATGTCTGCGTGACCAGTCTTGCAATGTTTCTGTCCTTTCCGTGTACCAAATGTAGGGATTTTTAAGAACCAATTCTGGTGTAGACATACTGGACCTAACCCCCACCCCACCCCCACCAACAGCCGACTAAATGAGCAGCAGGGGCGAGTTCGAGCAGCAAGAGCGAGGAACCATGAGGGCATGGCGGCGGGGCAAGAGCTGTACATGCAAGCCTGGAACCAACCCATGGAAGATGCACCAAGCGCACTTAAGGTCTTGGACTACAGTCGCTGGCTTTACCCACGGGAAACGAACGAAAAAGGACTGCTGAAAAAGGGGCAGAAAGCAACCGGTGACGAAACCTGGCAGGTAGAAGCGAGATGCAGACCTTATCCATTGGTCTCACAACCAGGCAGACTCATTCGGGACCGAAACTGTCAATTTTGGCTTGTTTGAAATTGCCATTATGGCTTTTTTGAAAACCCCTTTCGAATATACTATTTGAAATCACTAATTTGATTATTGTTTGGAACCACCGTCAAAAGGAAAATAACTAAGATTTACAAACAATATGTGCGGATTCAAAATTGAAATGAGTAACTTGTACTCACGGATTGGTTATAAATTTTGAAACATTATGTATACTATGTACATAAATTTCAAACTGCATGAAAATATAAAAAAAATTTAGTAACTTGAATCATTGTCATAATGAATATGTGTGGCTGACACATTATTGGTTTTAGGGACTGCCCGAAATAATTAATCTGGGGCGAATTTGACTGTTAGTACATCCACCGCGTTTCAGAAATTCTTCCGCTGCAGCTTAGCAACTACGGCTGGGCCTCTCCACTTTTGCCTCTCCCAGACTTTTAATTAGGTAGTGTGCGGTGCACGCAGAAATGCGGCAGATGCGTTGCAGCCCGGCAACTCATTTGATCAGAAATGAATTAGGGCGCAGTGCACCCAATAAATATTCGTACATGGCCGAAAACGAATTCAATCCAAGTTATGTACGTAATTAAGTTGTCCTATCATATTCTCAGCGAGCAGAATAGCAAGCAACAAGCAACAAAACATCGCTAGAGATGGAAATCCTCATTCCCGCCCAAGCCATGAATGCACTCAAAGGTTTAGGTCTGAGCATTGCATCAGGGTGGAATTTACAAGTACAGGAGATGAGAACAACTCTTCTCCTGATAAGAGAAGAAAAGTTGAACTACAATAGAAGAAGGCCCCAGGGGAGACCAGAAGGAAGGCAGCAGGCGCTGAGGGAGCAGCTACACAGCAGACCCAGCGGAAGCCGAGTGCCCCTACCGAGGAACCCAGAAAGACCACAGCGACATCGCCACTAGCAAACATAGCAAGCGATGCTCGACAAAAAGGGTCAGAACAGAGACAAAAGGAAAGACAGGAGGAAAAAAGGAGACACAACAGACAAATAAATAGAGACCGAAGTGAGAAAGCAGCCCCAACCCTTGCCATGTCAGCTCTAAAGCCTGCGACAGTAGAGGTCGCAAACAAAAAGCCTGGAGAAAACTTATATCAACAGGCCCTGCAGTACGTTTGCGACCAGGCAGAAGAAACAGGAATTGTGGACATATACTGTAACCGGGAAGCCGCAAAACAACATATAGAAGACCAACGACTGGTTATAGCTACCACCAAAGGGGGAAAAAACAAGCACTCCAAAGCCCGTTGGAGGAAGGCAGCTACTAATATACGGCAAAAGGTGAAAAATATTGCGAATGTCCGATCTCGCTGGCATCGTTGATCTGCAACTGCCTAAGAAATCACCAAGACATGCAGCAGCAGACCGACATCACCTTTCTAGCATCCAAGAGCCACTGAATAGTAACTGACCTGATCGAATTGGAGGGTCCAGGAGACCTCATTAGACGCCGGTTCGAGCCGCAAGACCACTCAAAAATTCTTCATGCCTTCTCGGCCTCCAGAACCAAAAGAGCTCTTGTAAGGGCAAAAGAAAATTAAATTGCCTAAAGGTTTTCATGTTGGCTCTGAAAACCCGTTTTGATCACAAACCAGTTAACTATAATTCTGATATATTCATCTCACAGTCTAGAAAACTACTCGATAATCTCGCGTGAACATAATTAAGAACGCTTAAAAATGTAAAGGGTGACTCTTAACCAATTTTGGATAACATTTTTGGAAACATTAAGTACGCACTCTCTGTTAGATTCTAAAAAAAAGACATTGTTTAGGTAAATTGCAACTAGTTACAAAGATTACGCGCAAAATATGTGACTAACATATAGATGGTACGATAGGGACATCCCAATTCAGTTAACAGGGCACAATTTGACAAAAGTATAACTGGCGTTTCAATTCATGATTCTGATGCTGCTTTGTGTTTCCGGATATGGCTTTTTCTAACCTGGGCTATAACGGACATTATTCCATACTTAATTAGTACACTATGCGTAAACCGTGGTACATGCTTGAACAGCCAAATACGCCGTTAATTCAAATTCACACACACTAACCGTCATATCATCATCATCAATCTGCCGATAGCTGTCGAGAAGAAAGGATGGTCACAACAGCAAACCGAGCTGTGCAGATGGAACGGGAGAGACTGGCTGCCATCTCCACGAATTTATGCGGTGAAGTAAATCGGCCTACCTCTCCCACTGGAGCCCAAGAGCACAGGTTGCAAGGCAGGTGGCTAAAGACGATGACTGGGTTTCAGCCACATATAGCCACCGAGGACCAGCTAACTTGTAGAGGGCACAACTGTTGGAAGGTTGGAGTAAGAGCAACAAACCTGGCAATAAACCTTGAAGGGTGAAGGTGTAGAGAATTCCACCTGCAACAACCCCGATGTGAAGTAACTATCAGGGACCATCTGATTGGAAAAGGCTAATTGATTGGGGTTTTCAATTTGATTCTCCAAAACCCAATTTTGATTACAACTTTAAACAATTACAAATTTGACTCTTTCGAGCCACCGTCTAAAACTATAATTTCATCATGAACTTGGAAAAATAAGTAAGATTACTAAATTATTCAATGGTAACTTATACCCGGCATTGATTTATACTTTTTTGGATCGAATAAGTACGCTCTGTACACTAAATTAGAAATTTGAAATATATATGCAATGTAACTAGACACGATTATTACAAAAAGAATATGTAACTGGCATGACAGGGAAGGCCCGACTCAGATTCTACCAAAGAGAGTGCAGCTCTGGTGTTTTGAATTAATGATTTTGGTGCTGCTTTGTTCTCCTTGACATGCCGTTTCTTAACTTGGCTACGTACCAACATAAATTTAAATATTATGCTGTGCGTACATTGTTAAATATTCGTACATGGCCGAACGGACGAACACAATGTTAATTCTAACATTATCCTCATCATCATGCCCTGTCATCAGTCAGCAGCTAGTCGTCAAGGAGAGAGGGGCGGAGAGAGAGAGATCAACAACAGCGAACCAAGCTGTGCAGATTGCTGTCACCATGGGACCACATCCAGTGCAGACAGCGTTGACAAACATTCCCATAGAAAAAAAGTAGACGCAGCAAGGCAGGTGGCGAAGGATGACGTCTGGACTTCAGACACAAGTAGCCACCGGGGACCAGTTAGCTTTGTGGCAAACACATAATTGGCACGATAGGGACAGTCCGACTGAGATAACTCTGCAGGATTTTACTGAAAGATAATATGACTCTGTTGTTTAAATTCATGATTGCGGTGGGCTTGTTGCTGCTGCTGCAGCTGTTGTTCTTTCTTAACTTGGTCTCTTATACCAGAATTAATTAAATAATGTGCCGTGCGCATACTTTAAAGTAGTCGTATGTGGCCAAATGTACGCTAATGACTGTAATTCAAACACAGTCAATGAACCGAAACCGTCTTGTCATTCATCATCAACTCGTGAAGATGAGTACTCATATTAACACGGATAAACTAAACAAAGAGTTAATCCATCTGGAGAGGACCAAACACCTCCTCGATCGGATGGAAGAGTTAGTAGAGTAGTGCCCAACAGAAAGAGAATGTTCGAGAGAGGAGTGAGTCCTTTCAGGATGGGCGATTGGCTAATCACATGCCTCTTCAATAATGAGAGATCAAGGGAAAGAAAAGAAAAGGAATAAGTACGAAGATAGCAAAAAGAATAAAATAGAGAGGCTATCAGAACCTTCTTAGAAAGATTCCGTCAACGACTGGAGGAAGAGCAGCAGGAACAACAGCTGCAGCAGCAGGTGGCACAACAGGAAGATTGGGAGGTTGAGGGAGACGAGCATAACTTTAATCTCTTTGTTTCAGTGGTAACGTGGAGTAGAGACAAATGGAACAAGAGTTGTCCATATCGTAGAACCAGCTCCGGGAGGTGCAATTGTCTTACTTGTCGGTAAAATCAACGGTCCAAGACAGAAATCAACCGTCCATTTCGGAGCCACCCAGATTTCTAAAAACAGAATACCACTCATTATTTTATTGCCAGAAGGTTTTCTGTTTGTATATGAATGCAATTTGCTTGTCTGTGCTTGTCTTCCAGAAAAAAAACTTAAAGCTTGACTGTGTGATATTTTATAGGTGTGTGTGCGTGTGAAACCAAAATCAAGAGACACGACCTCTACTTCATTGGTGTACGTGTGATGGTATGATTGTGAGATGGTCTGTGTGGCAGTCAACAGGTGTGTTAGTGAGCATCACATCACTCTCTTTTCCCTTACCTCGATTTGGTTGTAAGCATGATTGTTGAATATTCATAGTGGGAGATGGATTGTCATTAGGTGTTAATCTTGATCACTCTGCACTCTACTTTACATCTCACATGTACACATCCGTTTCTGCATCAGTGAGTGTTGCTCAGAAAAGGTGAGTCTTGGTCAGCAAAACTGTGTTGGTCAGTAAGGGCTAGTGTTGGTCAGTAAGGAGATAATAGTGATCCACCATGTTCAACTACCCTTGGGCTCTGTAGTGCCCTCTAACATTATACCTCTGGACGTTTTTAACATTATATTCTCATAGTGTTCCATAGTGCTGTCCAATGTTAAATTCTCATACGGCCCCATAATATTATCTGACGTTAAGCCATTGGGACTTTTAACATGGGAATTCTGTAGGGCCATATCGTGATATTTTTGTTCAAAATGGCCTGAGAGAGAATTTTCTTGTCGGGCGCCATAATGCTAATTCCATCTGAAAGGTTTTTTTAATTATTTTATCAGGCAAGCTAATGTATACTATCTGCCCATTCATGTTTTTCTTAATTTAAAATTTAATATTGTTGTTGTCGATGAAAAACATTGATATTTACATACATATCATCATAAAAATGAAGTTTTTGTGATTCTGATTTTCCCTATAATAACGAACTTTTATGAAAGTAAACGGCAATATTTTAATTAAAGATATAATCTATTTTATATCACAATTAATGCAAATGACATAATGAATGTATAAGGTCTCAGAAGAATACAGAGTTAATGGCAAATTTCATCAAATGTAATCTTTACCATACTTCTTTTATCATAATCATGGTCTACACAAAGTATAGCCCATAGAAAAATTCACTACATTTGAAACATTATGAATCAGTATGACGATAGATCTGTAATTAACGACACGATTTTGAAACCGGGTCGTTGCATATGTTCTAGTTGGATGATATGTGGAAAACAATTCAGGCGCAAAATTGATCAATCACAATCATCGTATCAGACCAGTAACAAACAAACATACTCCTAACATTATCATCAATGGAATGGAAACTGGTTAACAAAAGGAAATGGTGTTGATACACGTTTCCTATATTAACTACATAGAGCAGAATTTTATTAGTCCAGGTGTCCAGTACTTCTTTTTTTCTTATTTTGTTTAAAGAAGACAATATCTTCTTTAAAGAAAATAATATCCTGTAACGTGTTAAAAATATGTTCTAGCTCATAACACTTTTTTTTACATGAACAGTTTTTTTTTTTTACATGAACAGTTTTTTTATATCCATCGTATAGTATTCACACACTCTCCAGTTTGTTTGTACCCCACTTCCGATTTTAAATAAAAAAGCATCAAGGATTTTTTTAAAAATGCACAAAACTTAGTCATTTATATCATCAATTTATAATTTCTAACCTGATTGTCACCAGTGGATCCTAACACTGTCAACTTGTTGGCTTTTCGAATCAAACGGGAGTTTCTTTAGTAACACGGTCGCCATACTTGAATAGGCGAATCTATGTTTTCAAGCAACAGACGTGATGTAGCTCACCGTCTTCGATAATGAATAATTCAGTAAATTTAGGAGTTACATCTCTTGAACACAATAATACAAGAGTTCCCCCTTTTTATTTGTTCTTTTTTTTTTTTTTAGAAATATTAAAACCAGACATTTCAAATATTGGACGCAGACGACAGTTTTACTGAAATGGACTGTTCTAGAAACCAGAAAATGACAGTGAGCATTCTGTCTGCTTGTTTACATCGAGACTTTCCGTTTGAGTTGAAGCGCCAACAAGTTGACAGTGTTAGGGACTCCCTGACGACAATCAGGTTAGAAATTATAAATTTATGAATGAAATGACAAAGTTTTGTGCATTTTTCATATCCTTGATGATTTTCGTTTCTAAAATCGGTGGTGGTGGTGACACAAACAAACGGGAGGGTGTGCGAATACTTTAGAGCAAAAAAGTCTGACTCTAATTGGCAATGCTTAACACCTAGTCAGGAACACACAGGCATTTGATTCAATCAGTGGAACCCGCCCTACTCCCAATTAACACAAGGTAACTAACTCTCGAAGTTCATGATCTGACCCCTCGATGACTCAGTTCTAATTTTCCTATACTATCGGTGCATTTAGTCACTCATAACTTGCACCACCGTAAAGAAGACACTCCAAGCATTCCACCCATGCACCATTTAAGTACCTTACTGATTTTGAATGACCACTTTTATGCGAAGTTTATCCGTTGTTTCATGTCTTGTCCACAATGTCATGGTTTTTAACATTACACTTTCGGTCAACTTCGAAGCGAATACGACCAGATCGTGAGTACTTCAATGATTGGTCATTTGCTTCGACATAACCCGGCAAATACGCTAGTCTGCGAGATATAGCGAAATCAGAACAACCTCGGTCTTTTCCGTTTCTCCTTGACCGAAATGACAGAGCGTTGTTCCGATCGTTACATGTGCTCAAAATCGTGTGACACTTGCCAGGAAAATTCACAAGTGTTTAACATTTCTTGAAATATAAAAACATTGTTTTTTTCTGAACATTTTCTACATAGTTACATAGTTGAGTTCAGATTGTGTGTGAAAAAAGAACATTTTTTTATTATATACTTATTTAGTCCATTGGTAAGTAAGTACCCAGTTTCAACTGAGATATAACCTACAAACTGTCAACAATTGCTTTCTACAACTTCTTGTTAATGGTAAATATTATATAATTCTTGAATCTCATACAAGATTTACACTGAAGAAAGCAAAAGATTAAGTTGGTTAATTGTTTTGTTATTTTTTTTTCTCACTAGTTTACATACCCAAATACAACATTATATTAAAAATGTATACATGTTAAACATGTTGAGATAACTCCACAGCACCAACCTTCATAAGTGGGTGGGTTGGGTTTGGTTATATTACAGGTTACTCTTTCTAAATGATATGTATTTTATTTAGGTAAACTTCCCTTTTATAAGCACTGTGTGTAATATGAATAGAAAATGAATAAAAACACAGTTATTTGCTGTTGAAAAGGCTTTAAAGGGACACAAAATCATTGTGCTAGGCCAAAGTGCGAGAGGAAAAAGTTCTGTGGTGAAAGAAATTCAAAAGAAATTGTCTGCAGCAGGTATAAAATGTTAGTGTAACTGGCACAACATGCATTGCAGCACTGAATGTGAAAGGATGCACAGTGCATTCCTAGCAGGGGTTGGTGATGGAAGATATGACAGTGATGAACCATATCGAAAACTTCTCACTGATGAACATTTTGATTCATACAAACAGAATATTATGAAAACAGACTGTTTTGATTATTAATGAAATTTCTATGCTGTCATTGAAATTGTTTGAATAAATTGAATATGCACGTAGAATGATTAAACATTCAGATATGTATTTTGGAGTTATAAAAGTTGTTTCTAGTGCGGACTTTTTCAGCTTCCACCTGTACCTGACCCATTGACATGTGATGCAGTTGAATATTGTTTCAAATCCACCATTTTTCCCATGGTATTTGGGCATAAAATTGTCCTTGATTAGGTAATAAGACAAGATGAACTGGATTTCACTAAGGCTATAAACGATGTTTCAAAGGGAAAAATCCCTGAAGATACAAAAAAACTTGATCTTGAGGCTGCTGATGGAAATTTGATGACGGAAATTTGATTGTGAAATATACAGTGCATACAAACTTATGGAAATGGATTGTTACGACTCTATGGTCTAAGAAAAATGTAACAGAAATAAATTGAAACCAACAAATCAAGTAAAAATCAACAAGCAATTTATTACTAGATAATTAAAATGAAAAATCAAAAAAGTCACTTACAGTAATGTGTTTTGAAATCCTAATAATCCAATAAGAATGATTGTTCTGATCACACGTCCTAAATATAGAATGTTCCGAATTCACGGCTGTGTCCTTGAATGTTATGATGTGCTAATGGTCTCCAAAGTCCTGATGTACTAGAAATCTTGATGTGCTGATGTCAAAATGAAGTATTCCAAAATCTCTGAATAAGTTCAGTTAAATTCCAAAATCATTAATTAAAAATCCAAAATCCAAAAATTTATGAGCACTGTTATAATCCAATGAATATTTAAAATAATTCCTCTCTTAGAATTTGTAATGAATTTTCACAACTGTAATACCTCTTTACAAGACTGATGGTAATGTCAAAACTGAATAAATGTCCACCAAACATGGCATATATAAAGATTGGTCACATGACAGAATGTTCTAGAATATGTGTCATCTTAATGGAATTTTACTTGTAAACAAAAATCAACCTTGACCTTCAAATTGAGAAAACATATTGATCAAAACAACCCAATTCAAGGACACTAGTTAAACATGTTTTTCCTGATAAACATTAAGATCCAAGCAAACATCAAAGTGAAGAAACATTTACAATTTCCCAAAATACCTACAACACCATATAAACATCATACATAACACCTCCCCTCATAAAGAAAAAGAAAGATTTATATAATAAAGCTTTCTTTTGAATATACATCTAATACTACAATAACCAAAATTACATAAGAACATGTTTTATGATACTGGACTTAATTACATCAAGCAATATTAGATTTCTATGCACGTGAGAGTGCATCTGCAATCACATTGTCTTTTCCCCTAATGTGTTTAATGTCAATGTTATATTCCTGCAATATCAAACTCCATCTCAACAATCTCCGATTTTTATCTTTCATTTTGTTGATGAAAGTAAGGGGATTGTGAACACTGTACACAATAATTGGAGAAAGAGCTGAGGTAACATACACTTCAAAATGCTGTAAAGCCAATATCAAAGCCAAACATTCCTTCTCAATTGTGGAATAATTTTTCTGATGTTTGTTTAGTTTTTTAGAAAAATAACACACAGGGTGATCCACACCACTTTTGTCTTCTTGAATCAATACTCCACCAACCCCTACATCACTTGCATCAACAGATAATTTAAATGATTGGCTAAAATTTGGTGCAGAAAGAACTGGTGCATTCTTAAGCATGGCCTTTAGCTTGTCAAAAGATTCCTGACACTTGTCAGACCAATGAAATCTGGTTTTCTTACTCAATAAACTTGTCAAAGGTTCAGCAATTTTGGAAAAATTGGAACAAAATTTCCGATAATATCCAGCCATACCTAGAAATCGCATCAGTTGCTTTTTACAAATTGGAACTTGAAATTCGGAGATAGCTTTGACCTTAGCTTCTATAGGTTTAACTTGACCTTGTCCCACAATATGTCCTAAAAATGTGATACAAGCATGGCAAAACTCACTTTTGCTCAAATTAATTGTCAGATTCGCATTGCTGAGTCGATCAAAGAATTTTCGAATGGTTTCCAAATGATCTTCCCAGGTGTTGTTGTAGATAATGACGTCATCGATATAAGCGTCACAATTATCAAGACCAAATGTTATCATGTTCATCAGACGTTGAAACGTTGCAGGCGAATTTTTCATTCCAAACGGCATGACTTTATATTGATAAAGTCCATCTGGAGTTGCAAATGCTGAAATTTCTTTTGCCCTTTCCGTCAGTGGAATTTGCCAGAATCCTTTTAAAAGGTCAAACTTGGTGACATTTTCCGCATTTCCAATTTTATCAATGCAATCGTCCATTCTTGGGATTGGAAATGAATCAGTTTTGGTGACACTGTTGACTTTTCTATAGTCAGTACACATACGGAATGTATTATCTGGCTTGGGAACAAGAATACATGGTGAACTCCAGTTACTTTTACTTGGTTCTATGAAATCATTCTCCAGTAAATACTGAATTTCTTTCTTCAGATAGTTCTGTTTGAGAGGATTCATCCTATAAGGATGCTGTTTCACAGGCGCAGAATCTACAATGTCAACGTCATGATAAATTTTACTTGTTCGTGTTGGAACATCAGGAAACAAGTGATCATAATCATATAAATGCTGTTTTAGTTCATTTCTTTCCTGTTTTTGTAGATGTGAAAGTTTCTGGTCTAGGTTGTTCAATATTTCTGAATTCCGAAGATTGGTTATACCAGAGTCACTATAGTCTGATTGTATTCCATCGTTGATATCTTCACTGTGTGGGACAGGTACAACTAAACCAACAGAATAATTAGCTGAGCTATCTCTGTCAAAATATTCCTTTAACATATTTATATGGCAAAGTTGTTTCTGTTTCCGTCTCCCAGGAGTGTTAATGATATAATTTAAGTCATTTACTTTCTTTCAACGGTATAAGGACCAAATAATTTAGCCTGAAGAGGATTCTGAGGTAAGGGAAAGAGAGCCAGAACTTTGTCACCAGGTTTAAAACTCCTTTCCTGTGAATTTCTGTCATACCTTAATTTCATTTTTGACTGGGTATTGTGAAGATTAGTTCTTGCTACTTCACAGGCCTTTGACAACTTGTATTTGAAATCAGAAACATAATCAAGAAGATTAATCTTTGAATCTTCATTTGAAAGAAGTTTCTCTTTCAATAATTTCAATGGTCCACGGACAGTATGACCAAAAACTAGTTCAAAGGGACTAAAACCCAACGACTCTTGAACTGATTCCCTAACAGCAAACAACAACAAATGAACACCCTCATCCCAATCCTTTTCTGTATCAAAGCAATATGATCGAATCATATTCTTCAAAGTTTGATGAAATCTTTCCAAAGCACCTTGACTTTCAGGGTGATAGGCAGAAGATTTAAACTGTTGGATGCCTAATTCATGCATAACTTGCTGGAAAATTCCAGACATAAAATTTGAACCTTGATCTGACTGGACAGATTTGGGAAGGCCAACAAGTGTAAAAAACTTCACCAAAGCTTTCAGAATAGTTTTAGTTTATATATTTCTTAGAGGAATTGCCTCTGGAAATCTTGTAGATGCACACATGATGGTCAACAAGTATTGGTTGCCTGACTTGGTTTTAGGTAAAGGACCAACACAGTCTACTATTATTCTACTAAATGGTTCATCAAATGCAGGAATAGGTTGTAGATGAGCCTTAGGTATCTTCTGATTGGGTTTTCCTACCATTTGACAAGTGTGACAAGATCTGCACTATTTAGAAACATCACTTTTGAGTTTCGGCCAATAAAAATGATTCAAGATCTTGTGATAAGTCTTACGGACTCCTAAATGACCAGCCAAAGGAGTTTCATGGGCTAAATTAAGAATTTCCTGTCGATATGACTTAGGAACAACAATTTGATAGCTCACTGACCACTCGTCACCAGCGGGTACATCAGGTGGTCTCCATTTCCTCATAAGGACCCCATTTTTCACAAAGTAACATACTGGAACTTGTGTGGCTTCAGTTTCACTAATAGCCCTCTGAAACAAACAAGATATCTCGGGATCTTGCTCCTGTTCAACGACAAGGGATTGTCGTTTGTCATCCTAATTAGAACAAAGAGAATGAGTTGCCAAAAGAGGATCACTGTGATCAATACCATTTGATTGATCAATACCTGAGGAAAAAGTGACCTCATCAAAAGACTGACCAATACATGTGTCAGCTAAAGGAATAATATCTTGATCAACATCACTCTCAAGAGCTCTTTTTGCCATAGCTCTAGTAACTGCACAAGCAGGGTACAAATCAGGGATTTCAGTTTCGACAGGATCAACTTTCTGATCCAAACAAGGCTTGTCAGTTACAAGTGGATTAACCACAACCTTATCTCCAGCTAGGTCATTGCCTAGTAATAAATGAACACCCTCTATGGGTAAAGAAGTCACTGCCCCAACAGTCACAGGTCCAGAAACTAAGTCTGATGCCAAATTTACACAATGAAGAGGAACATTTACAAAGCCGCACTCTACTCCCTGAACAAGAACACTTTCACTTGAGGAAGACTCCTCAGACAAAGGCAAAGTACCTGATAATAAAAGACTCTGAGAAGCTGCAGTGTCCCTTAATATTTTAATTGGGATAGGTTTGGCAGAATCACCAATAAGTGATATAGAACCTTCTGACATGAATGGTTCATAAGCCTCCAAAATAGAATCAGACTGGGGTTTGTTTGACCCAACAAATGTATTGCTTTCAATACAAGACCGTGACCTTGACCTCGTAGAAATAAGAGCATTTGGAAAAGCTCTGTCTTTACTCTGTTGCTTATTTTTCAACTTGAAGCAATCAGAAATAACGTGCCCTTTTATTTTACAATAAGTGCAAGTAGGAAGAGATAAGGATTTCTGATCAGTCTTATCAGATGTTTGATTCCTAACAGTTGTGCTGTTGTGAAATTTGGAAGTACTCGAATGAGATTGAAATGGTTTTTTACCAGAAAACTGCTGAGAGGACGACTTATTACCAAATGAAATTTTGTGAGTCAAGGAATAATCATCAGCCATACGAGCAGCATTTTCCAAAGTTTCCACATTCTGCTCCTCAAGATAGGTTTTAACATCACTATGGATGCACCTCTTGAACTCTTCAATTAATACGAGCTGTCTGAGGTTATCATAAGCTTGATCAACTTTCTTGGCTGAGCACCACCTATCAAATAGTTGTTCTTTATCAGTTGCAAATTCGACATGAGTTTGTCCAGTTTCTTTTCTACAATTCCTAAACCTTTGTCGATATGCCTCGGGTACCAACTCATAAGCTTTCAAGATGTACTCCTTAACCACATCATAATCAGTGCTTTGTTGTACTGACAGTGAAATGTAGACTTCACGAGCTTTGCCAATAAGTACACTTTGTAATAACAAAGTCCAATGCTCTCTGGGCCATTTCAAGTTTTCAGCTATTTTCTCGAAATGAAGAAAGTATTTATCTACTTCTTTTTCCTGAAAAGGGGGTACTAACCTAATATATCTAGTAACATCAAAACCTGAACTTGTTTTTAAAGGAGTGGAGTGTGCCCCGTTTGCCAGTTCTAATTCTCTTAATTTAAATTGCATTTCCCTTTCTTCTCTTTGCATCTGCATCTGTCTCTCCTCTTTCTCTCTCCCTCTCCATCTGCATTTGCCTCTCTTCTTTCTCTCTCTCTCTCTCTCTGAATCTGAAGCTTTGCCAATTCTAAATCCATCTGGTTCTTTAATTCTAATTCCCTTAATTTCCTGTCAGAACCAGATACAGGCTTTCTTTTCAAACTCAAAGCACTATTTTCAAAAATTCCCTTTCCTACTAAATATTGAATTAAAATAATCTTTATTTCCTGTTTTGTCAATGTTACTTTTGCCTCAGATAGACTGTATTTTCTGGCAAGCTCGAGCAACTCATCCTTTCTCATGCATTCTAACCCCTCCTGGGTAGGTTTTGAAATGAAATTCTGAACATTAGATGCCATTGTAAATGCTTGTTGGTTTCACACAAAAAAAATTTCTCTATTAAAAATCTTTGCCAAAGAGAAAAAAAAAATTTCCGAGACAAAATCAATATGAATTTCAAAGATAAATTTAATATCTCTAATATGCTTTAATGAAATTCAGATCCCGGAACGACGAGCCCCCAATTTCTGTTACGACTCTATGGTCTAAGAAAAATGTAACAGAAAGAAAGTGAAACCAACAAATCAAGTAAAAATCAACAAGCAATTTATTACTAGATAATTAAAATGAAAAATCAAAAAAGTCACTTACAGTACTGTGTTTTGAACACCTAATAATCCAATAAGAATGATTGTTCTAATCACAAGTCCTAAATATAGAATGTTCTGAATTCACGGCTGTGTCCTTGAATGTTATGATGTGCTAATGGTCTCCAAAGTCCTGATGTACTAGAAATCTTGATGTGCTGATGTCAAAATGAAGTATTCCAAAATCTCTGAATAAGTTCAGTTAAATTCCAAAATCATTAATTAAAAATCCAAAATCCAAAAATTTATGAGCACTGTTATAATCCAATGAATATTTAAAATAATTCCTCTCTTAGAATTTGTAATGAATTTTCACAACTGTAATACCTCTTTACAAGACTGATGGTAATGTCAAAACTGAATAAATGTCCACCAAACATGGCATATATAAAGATTGGTCACATGACAGAATGTTCTAGAATGTGTGTCATCTTAATGGTATTTACTTGTAAACAAAAATCAACCTTGACCTTCAAATTGAGAAAACATATTGATCAAAACAACCCAATTCAAGGACACTAGTTAAACATGTTTTTCCTGATAAACATTAAGATCCAAGCAAACATCAAAGTGAAGAAACATTTACAATTTCCCAAAATACCTACAACACCATATAAACATCATACATAACAGGATATTGTATCAAAGTCGTATCAGTCAATAGATGAGGGTGACAATAATAAGTGCAATAAGTTGTGTGTTCCAAAAGTGTTACACTTGAAAATAGGCTGTCCAGTTATGCTGGTCAAAAACTTAAGCTCAGCACTAGTAAATGGTTTACAGGGAAAGGTTGTGGCAATGATTTTCAAAATAAATTAGCTGACTTGAAAAGAGAAATTTGTACTGTTGACAGTTCCGTTGAGAAAAAGATTGTAGCCGCAAGGCATCAAATCCCACTCATGCAATCAATTAGCATTAACCTTAACTTTACACAGGGTTGAAGCTGATGGCTCAAATATGTTTGCACCAAGTCAGTTAGGTGTTGCAATAGGGAGGGCAAAAAATAAAAAGGGACTAAGGGTTATCAGTTTCAACGCCAACCCTGTGATTCCACACAGTTCTTGCATAAATGAATTCTTCAATAAATGTGATGTTCAATTTGATGAACGTTTAGAATTCTGTAGACATTTTGTATCTTTAGTAGATGAGCTCAGTGTTGACTTTGCTGATGAAACAAGTTCTGATTCTGATAACTCTGACTTTTCTGAAGGAGAAATTTTAGAAGTTGATGAAATGTTATCCACTGTGGAAAACATGCCTGCTTCAAGTGTTGACCAAGAACTTGGTCAACCACAGTTGAATCTACCATTGTGGAGCATCATGTTGTCCTTACAAAAATAAAGCAGCTTATCACAGAAAATTCAATAACACCAGAGCAAATAAAATAGAGGAAAATTAACATAAATCTTCAATAAGACACTGCACGAGTTGAATATATTCTTTCAGACACTGTACCAAAAAATTCAAAGTATCTTTAATAAAGTATGTGGTAATATAGTGGTCAGAAAACCAGATTCCAAGGCACGGACTGAATATTATTCTGAAATTTACCAGTTTTCAGTGTCTCGGAATTACATCCAAATTCTTGAAAATTTCTTGAATTCTGTGCCAAATGATGATAATTTTTTTACATTTGGAAAGATTTTGACAGAATTTGAGATTGTTTTGGACAAGAAAACATCTGATATTTTCAATTCCAAACAAGCTGTACTTACACCTTCTGTACATGTATCGGAGCCAGGAAAAGGAAAATTAAGGTATATTGCATGTAGAAGTGTTGCAAAGAGTAGGTATCATAATATGAAGAAAGGAAAGAACAACTTGCACAGAAAGGAAAAAATGGACTTGGTCAGTCAATCTTTCCTTCAAGTAAAAATGTTAGACCACCTTACAACTTCAGCTGTAGAATCGGAAAACAATAGCAAGTATAAATTGACCTTGCCTGAGGCCCAAAAAAGACAGAACATCAATCATGGTCTTACTAATATCAAGGACTCTGTATTTGAATTCTTCTTGCAAGTTGATGATAAAAGAAGGCAGTATCAGCATGTGAATGCATTACATTCGTATGGCGCAATGAGTATTGTAAAACTGAATTACTGAAGGATGAGACACTGTTTGAATACTGGAAGTCATTGTACATACATTTTGAACCCAATATGAGTGTCATTTAAGTGGACAATACCATGATTGCTTCATGTATCAGAGATTTATATGAAGATCTGATAGGTCGATACAGTAGAATAGGTGACAATCAATTCAGAAAAGATGTCCTTTCCAGTCTTGAAAATTGAAATCTGAACGTTTGAGAAAGAGAGTAGTCAAGAGTTCAAAAAACAAACATAAAACAAACATAATAGTGATGCATTAGCTTCGGACATGAAATATATATTTGAAGACCAGTCAAAATATATAATTATATTCTCACTTAAAACTGAAATCACAGATTTATGATCTGAAGGTTGTAGTATTTACTAACTTCTTGAAACGTGATCTGATTTTGCTAGCTAAATCCTATGTCATAGAAGCAGGAAATGTACAGAAGAGTGGTCTAATTAAACAACTGTGCAATGTAACACCTGCTTTGAATGAAATGCCAAAGCCATACATTTTAGTGAAGAATAATCCTGTTCCAAGTTCTTCAAAAGCCAGTTGTAATGAAGACAATTCTATCTGTATCAAAAGTCAGCCATGTACTAGAAAAAGAAGTAGAGTGGGAAAAGTAAAAGGGAAGAGAAGGGTAAAGGTAAAAAAATAAAAATGGAAAATGATGATGCCAGTAACACCGATAATTCAGTTTGCTCTGTATGTAAACGTCAATATGCAGAGGGTGAGTTATGGATCCAGTGTGATTTGTGTGATAAATGGTTTGATTGGTTTTGTCAGGGCATAGATGAAGAGATGTTGAGTAGCACTGAAGAAAATTAAGAAATGGTTCTGTAGCAATTGATCTTAGAAAAAGAGTCAATGCTATCTCAGACTTTTCAGATATAAATATGGTAATATTGTCACCTTTAGACCATGTGTTTTTGGACCCTGGTTATACCCTTGCTTCCTACGATATTGTGGGTGCTATGGTATCGCGGTATTCTAATTTTTCGGTATTTTTCTACATAGCGCCACCTGTCTGCATCACCATTTGATTTCGGGAAAATGTCGAGATTGTTGGTGAGTACACTATTTTAAAATTGTACCCATGAATATCGCTGCTTTCAAAACATAGCCATACCCCATGTTCTCAAATAAAGTCTATAACTTTTGTTTTTCACTTTATCTCTCAGGGCGTTAAATCTGCATTTAAAACATATTTCTCAGTGGTTAACTTTTGGTTCAAAATAAAACCATTTCATATGCATTATGACTTTATGAAATGATTGAAATAATATAATGTGCATTTTCAAATACAACTATACATACAAATACAGACACACACACACACACACACACACACACACATATATATATATATATATATATATATATATATATATATATATATATATATATATATATATATATAAACACATACAGCATCCATGTATCTAAAAGGAAAAATCAACAAAAGAATGCTCTCAACACAGTTCAAAAGTCTCATCAGAGCAGAATACAATAGTAAGAGTACATGAGGTGACAGTGACACCATCTGTGAAGGAAACCAAGCTACAAGAAAACAAAGAGCACATTTCTGACAGCAACATTACAATCAAGTCTTCATTGGTTTCTTTTTTTGGGACAGAATTATTACAAATGCTATTGTTTAGAAACCAAACTGAACATTTTTCCACCCTTCTTATCTGGAAATCTAATGAAAAAATCAAATACTGATGTTCTCAAATCTGCAGCAAAGATAAAACTTCTGATGAAAAAAGTGTGGCAGTAAAAATGTAAAACTGCAGATCAGAAGAAAAACATAAATGAAAAATGTTTAAGATCCCAAAGAACCTATTCCCAGTACTTCATAAAGCAACACAAAGAGTACCCATTAATTTAGATAAAGAAGAAAGTAATTTTTCTTACCATATTAATGATGATGAAAAATGCTGTGTTTGTCATGACTGGCAGCCAGAGGAAATATGGGGATGTTTTTGTAACATTGGAAAAATGTGACTTCTGTCCACACTGAACTAATCTTAAATATTGTTCCAATGTTAGTTTTGAGGACAGGCAATGTTTGCAGGCATCCTCACTATTTAAAGAAAGACTTTTGGATGTATTAATTTAAACATTATACTGTAAATACATCAGTTTGTTGTTGGTTTGTTTAATGTAACATATTTCCTCGCCTTCCAGGTGCCTTTGAAGTTGATTACACTTTGTGCAACATATACATCAAGTTCCTAACTTTTGACAAGTATATGCCACCGTATAGATATTTTTTCGGCATTACCGTGATATCAGAGTAACTCCCCTTGCATAACCTGGAATCTACATGGCGTCCGTCTATCGATCGTTTCCCGCAATCATCTGATATAAACTGAATATTGAATGCATTTTAATAACGAACAAAGAGACAATAATGATATCTTTCAGGTAAGTGTCTTTATTTATTTTCCAATCACTAATTTGAAGACCCGCGATACCATAGCACTCCGGGCTATACACTGAACTCACAGGCATTTGTTTCTATCAGTAAAAAGGGGAAAGTTAATGATAACATGATCCTCTACTCCCAGTTAACATGTTAACTGAGAGTAAGGGATGGTGTTATTATTAGTTTTCCATTTTTTGCTGAAAGAAACAAGAGACTGAACTGTATTTTCTCTAATTTTTTTTTAAAATTTATACCATTCGCAAAGGGATGGGTGGGTGGGGTGATTTTTAATTTAAATATAAATGTCTTGCCAGCACATATCACGTTGTGATTGTAATTTCTGCCATTTTCCCATGTATCAACTAGTTTTTCTTATGCTTTATGTAGAGCTAAATATTTTTGTTTTGACGATTTCCTTCTCAAAAAAAAACAAAACAAAAAAAAAAACAAAACAAAATTTCGAATTTCCCTCTTCTCATTCAGTCTGACATTTGGGATATCTCTTCTTTTATGTAAAAATGTATAAGGATCATGACCTCTACGATATACGTACAATATAGTAAATGAACAGATTATTTGCAAAAAACGTACGAAACTTTATTTTCCAAATGATACTAAATGAAAATAAAGTTGATTTGAATTTTCATTTAAATTGTTGTTATATTTGGGTATTCATTTTTCATATATACATAATGCCCAATAGTCGCATTCACTCCAAAGTAAACCGGAAATGTACTCTTCAAAACTGTGACATTGTGGGCAAGACACGAAGCAACGGATAAACTTCGCATCAAAGTGGCCATTCAAAATCGGTAAGGTACTTAAAT
The DNA here is from genome assembly GCA_029931535.1 of Margaritifera margaritifera. Classification (NCBI taxonomy): domain Eukaryota; kingdom Metazoa; phylum Mollusca; class Bivalvia; order Unionida; family Margaritiferidae; genus Margaritifera; species Margaritifera margaritifera. The sequence continues at coordinate 5,269,887 of JAQPZY010001606.1, forward strand.
GGTACACGTGGGGAAGGCATGGAATGTCGTCTTTACGGTGGTGCAAGTTATGAGTGACTAAATGCACAGATAGTATAGGAAAATTAGAACTGAGTCATCGAGGGGTCAGATCGTGAACTTCGATAGTTATAGTCAGGATTCGTTCCATTATGAATTGTACACCATCTCCGGTCATCGAAAGTATTTACCTGGCACAATTACTATCTAGCTGAGGATTATTTAATCCCTTTATACCTTACAAATTTCAAACCAAACCTTGCTCCGTCTGGAAAAATAAAGTTATTAACGGCGAGTGCAATTACTTACTTAATTTGGATTATAGTCGTGTGCAGCCATTCGGCCATGTACAATATTAAAGAAATGTTATTTAGAGTACAATGACAGCCTAATCCACTTCGCAAGGCGCATGGTTGCAACGCGGATCATTGCAAAGGTAAATATAAAAGTCGGTACCTTTATACTGTATACAACGTGCAAGATACCAAGCACTGTAACCAGTGAAATTAAAATTAAGGTACGAAACTACAGTGAAAAAATTCTCTGAATCATCAAAATGTAATGTAAGTAGAACACAGACTTTATAATTTATTTGTTTATTATATGCCACACATTCCAAACAAAATGCATTCTCAATAAAAATAGCTTGATAATATTTTTGTAAAAATCATAATTTAAGTAAATTTAAAATAGTAAGTAATTTAGACATTATTATAGAAGACGGAAAGAACCAGATACATATGCATGCAGAATAAGTAATAATTAAAATAATAAGTAAAATATTCAGATGACAATGCTTTTTCTCGGATCAATGATGAATACAAATAAAAATAGAACTAATATTGTATAATAATGGCTGATATTTTTTTTTATCATAATTGTAAAATTAAGAAATTAAATCAGATTTTAAAATAAATAATCTTAATAATAATGATTTATATGTTTATCAGACATTTATACTTATATTTAGAAATTATTTGTATTTTCAACAACATCAAAAATAATAATAATAATGTCTACATTACATATTTTTGTTAAATGTTAATCAAATTGCTGGCATGCTAAATGCTATCTAAATATAAATTAAACATATTTTTATGGTGCAGACACTTCTGTTCATACTGCATTTTTGTGGGATGTTTAACATATAATATGAAAATGATACAAATCTATAATCTAATTATCTGACATATTTATGATTTAGAGAATGACATAATTATGATTTAGGGAATGACATACTTATAATTTAGAGAATGTTGTTACTGTTGTTGTGTATCCCTTTACTATAGTCATAGTCATTAAAGCGGTAGGAATATTACATGGTGTATACAGTATAGATCACATCACAACCATGCACCTTACAATACAACTATCAACCATATGATTTGACAATATTATTTCTATTTTTATTCATCACTGATTTGGTAAAAAAGTTTAAAAAATATTGTTATCTGAATATTTTAGTTATTACTTTAAATGTAGTAAAAGCAGTAACATTTTAAATTATACTTAATTATGAATGTTACAAAAATATTATAAAGCCATTTTTGTTCAGACTGTATTATTTTGAAATGTGTGGATTATAATTTTAAAAAAATGATAAAGTCTATATTCTACTTACATTACATTTTTATGATTCAGAGAATTTTAATCACTGTAGTTTCGTACCCTTTATTTTAATTTTACTGATTGTAGCGGTTGGTATCTTGCACGTTGTATACAGTATAAATGTACCGACTTCTATTTTTACCTTCGCAAATATCCGCGTCGTAACAAACATGCACCTTACGACGTGTATTAGGTTGTCGATGTACTAATAAATAGCATTTCTTTAACATTGCACTCGCCGCTAACAACTTTATTTATCCAAATTAAAAAGTTTGCATAGACGGAACAAGGTTTGGTTTCAAATTTGTAAGGTATAAAGGGATTAAATAATCCTCAGCCAGATAGGAACTGTGCCAGGTTAATACTTTCGATGATCGGAGGTGGTGTACGATTCATAATGAACGGGTACAGAGTATATTTACCTTGTGCTAATTAGGAGTAGGGAGGGTTCCACTGATTGAATCAAGTGCCTGTCGTGTATAGGTGGGGTGGTGTTTGGTGTTCATAATCTTTTTTATTATGATTTCATACGGATTAAAAGGGCGGGTACAATGGAGTAGATTGGAGGACTGACATGTGGGTCAAAATGTGATTATATACGTCTTAAAAGGGAGGGTTAAATAGAGTCGATTGAAGGACGGCTCAATATGTGAAATAAAAAAATATTTGTTGAAATTGTTTTTGTTTTGTACATGCGATTCGTATTGTATGCACTCTTACCTCATTTTCTTCATGCTGATCAATACAGTTTGAAATTCAAACCCTGATGTAGGCTTTAAAACATGGCCTCCATATCTTGCATTGTTTGCAGTCTCGTTTTTTTAATCTAGTCGCATTCCGATGTACCAGTCACCGCCAGTTTCGTCATGTGACTCACATCATCAAATGACAATTTGTTAGGCGTTTCGAATTCCGGAGGCACACACATGCGACTTTTCCTACCCATTCTTCTCATGCCTGGCTTTTTCAAATTTGTCAGAGTTTAGTGATCGCTCTTTTTAGTGAGTTTCCATAATTGTTGTATGCAAACAGTGTCGGTCATGGATTTTGGGCAGTTGGAGTCGCCTTCAACAAAATGTTTAGAGCATACTATATGGTGTCTCAAGCGGTTCTACTAAACACCCAGTGGGGCGGGGGGGGGGATTACCGGTTACCGGGGCATAGATGGGATGGGGGGTTGGAGGGTTGGAGGTTGGCAACTGACATAAAAACTGATCTCTCTGGCAGAGTAGGGACGCCACTAAAGAACATTGCCTCCGGGCGCCTCGAACCCTCGCGCCGCCACAGTAAACGCGCAATTACGAGGAAAAGACGCGCAAAGATCAGCAAAGACGGGGAAAGACTCGCAAAAACGGTCAAAAACAGTGCAGACACGTTTTAAACTTACAGTATTGGAAAATAGTTACTGTTGATACGAAATTTATATTAAAAAAATGAATAAGAATTAGAAATATTTGCCTTGTTTATGTGTTAAACGTTCTTTTTTTAATATCTATTTGTGCTCAGTGTTGTAATGAATTATGTTAAATATTCAATAATGCATTTTGTCAAAACAATGGAATCTTCTCATCATTATTTGTAACATATTTTATCTCATTCAATACTGATGCAGAAAGTTCCTCGTGAGTATTTAAAAAACGACAAGCGCACAAAGACAAGGAAAGACGTTTTAAACTTTACTTAACTGGACATTTCCTGCTATTGATACATGTTTTATCTAAAGAAATATAAGATATATGTATATAATATACGCGTTGATAGTTGTAGATTTTTAGAATACATTCTTTCTAAGAATTTCATTTTGTGATTTTCATTTTGACATATGGAAGATGAATTTTCTTCATCATTGATTGTTACTTCTACTCTTATTTTTTTTATTGACCATGAAAAGCCATCGTGTAAATTTCTAAAATATTTAATTACGGTAAGTGTTGAGAGAAGGAATAAGACGGGCAAAGACTTGCAAAGACTGGGAAAAGACGGGCAAAGACAAGGAAACGACTGGCAAAGACATGCAAAGACAGAGAAAAGACGGGCAAAGACATGCAAAGACAGGGACAAAACACGCAAGGATGGTGCAGAGACGTTATATGCTTACAATACTGGAAAATATTTACTGTTGATACAAAATTTATAAAATATATAGGAATTAGAAATGTTTGCTTTCTCTATGTGTTGATCGTTCTCTTTTAATATCTATTTAACTCAATTAACATAGCGGCAGTACAAGGAGAGAGACGTTTTAAACTTACAATTCTGGAGAATTATTTACTGTTGATACACAATTTACGGTATACGGTATAGTAGGGAAGTGATACTGTAATCAGATTAGCATGTGTCAACACGTGTTTACAATCACAAGTAGAAGAGTAGACACATGCTACCTTTAACCCAATTAACATAGCAGCAGCACAAGGACAGTTTCAAAATGTTGATTATAAAATATATATGTAAATGGATTTGTGAATATAGTTTCTTTCCCCTTTATTTCTATTGCATTCCCATTGGTGTTTTTATATAATGTTTAAATACTGAGAAACGCAATTTCTACAGTTTCAAACTTATCGGTAATGAACAATTACATGAAAGAAATAATTATCCAATTAATTGTATACAGGTATTCACACCTCAGTATAGTCATAGTTTAATATAAAATGCTTAAGAGGTGTGGCCGGCAAATTAAGTCGGCTAAAGGAGACGATCAAATACTAATCACCTACAAACTTCGGAATTCTTTAATAATGGCGAGCAGACATTCACTAATTTGTGCTCTATATAAATTGACCCTTCATAGACACGTTCATTATGACAGAATTGAAATATTAAAATAAAATCTTGACATATGTATTCTAAATTATCATTTCGTGTGTAGAATAATATTCTGTGAAAAATACCAGTTCTGGAACATTTCTTGCGAGGGCTCAAGGAATAGACCTTTCGGCGATAGCATTCGAGGAAAGGCCCACACCGGGAGAAATTCTAACATCGTTGGAAATAAGAGGTATCAAACCAAACCAGATACAAGCTTTAAGCAACAGTGGGAAGGATAGAATATTCATAATACACTCCAAGGGAGAGAAAGCACTACTACCCAATGGTCCCATACAGATTAAAGGAAAAACAAAAAGTACAGGTATCATCGAGATAGTGAAACAAAAAGTAAAGAAATTAAAAACATTTTTCTACCTGCATGGATTTCTAGTGAAAACATGGTACAGGGGATTCATCTTTCATAGAAAATGCACACGGTGTGGCGCAACAGGGCATTCACCTAGGCAATGTACATCCAAAGAAAAAGAAGCTGTAACTTCAGAAAGTATCAAAGAAAAAGAGAAAACACCCATACCTCAAATCTCCAAAGAAAAATCAACGAACAAGCTGAAGTGAGAGACAAATGAGACTGAACCAGATATAAAAAAAATTAAAAAAAAACCAACTGAAAAAAGAGAACACTATGAAGAGAAAACAATATATCGCCAGAGACAAAGCATGGCAGAGGAAAGAGAGAAAGAGAACAACCAGAAAAAAAAAACACAAAATAGAAATCAGCAGAAGGAAGGAAAACCAAAAGGGAACAAAGGCTGACCCTATTCCCATGACATCGACAATTCATGTGAAAACCGGAAAGGAAGCAAAGACTATCATCCACATATCAAACGAAAAAACGATCAACCATGGAGTAGAATCAGACTTGTACACACATACTTATCAGACTCAGATTTATCGGAGATGAACTAATATGAACTAATTATGTACGTATAGCTGTATTAAAAAAGAATATATATATATATATATATATATATATATATATATATATATATATATATATATATATATATGTGTGTGTGTGTGTGTGTGTGTGTATGATAGCTCTCTCTTCAGTCACGTATGCTTATGATAGAACTTTAACTCCGTATATTTTTTGTATCTTACCCATCTTATGGATAAATGGGATACATACTGAATTTTCCTGTAAGTATGGGCAGTATTGTAGTTCTGGTATGTGTCTCCGCTAGTGTGTGAGAAGGCACTTCACCTGATGCCAGTGTGTGGTTCAAATTAAGAAAAAGACAAATTTTAACAAAATTACAAACTGATCAGGTAAGATATACGAGCAGTTGCATGCTTTAGAAGAAGGTACTTCGTTCAATTCTGTTTGATGTTACGATTGTCAATAATCGTGAATTTTACAGTAAATATGGCGCAAAATGCTTAGTGACGGTGAACATGACATGTATACATGTATATATCCATGTGGTTTTCTACAGTGAATTGTATGGCGTGTCGAATACGCCACGTGTAAATATAGAAAGACATGTGATAGGAGAATATGAAAGTATTCCAGACTGTTAATTGTTTGGATTATTGATATTATTACCAAAATAATGTACAATTGTGTCATTGTCTTCATCATAAAATGCTGCTTATGGCTACTGCAGGCCTCCCGACCTTTATTATTAGGAACTACTGTCAAAGTTGTTCAGGACTGACAAAACTCCATTTTATTTGCAAATAGTATGTGCAGAAAAACAGCTCATGTTCAATTTCTGCACGTTTTATACAAAATCCATTTCTCCTTGCCACTGAATGGAGTATTCATAAGTGTCAGTGACATTTCTGTTTCATGCATACAGACTCCATGCTGCTGTTCGCAGCATAAAAGTTTGTGGACAAAAAAGTATGCAATTGTTTTTATTATAAGTTATTCTTTCACACACTCACTGCTAAATGTTACAGGATACTTAACTGAAAGAAATAGAACATCACTATTACCAATATTTTTGGTAATATCTTTTCAATCAGAGTACCATTCGCCGTCCACCTGTACTGAATTGTGCATTACCAATAGCCCTTAACAAAAGGAAATGGTGTTGGTACACGTTTCCTGTATTAATTACATAGAGCAGAATTTTATGTGTCCAGGTCTCCAGTACTTCTTGTTTCATATTTTTTAAAAAGAATTTAATATCTTGTTTAAACAAAATAATATCCTGTAACGCGTTAAAAATATGTTCTAACGCGTTGCTTGCGATTTTAACGGGCTAGTTCAGAACTTTTTTGACATGAACGGCTTTTGATACCCATCCTATAGTATTCACACACTCTCCCGTTTGTTTGTAGCCCCCCCCCCTCTTCCGATTTTAAAAACAAAAAGCATCAAGGATATAAAAAATGCACACAACTTCCTAAACTGATTGTCACCAGTGGGTCATAGCACTGTCAATTTGTTGTCGTTTCAATTCAAACGGGAGTTTCTTTTGTAACACGGTCGCCATACTTGAATAGGCGAGTCCATGTTTTCAAGCAACAGACGTGATGTAGTTAGCCGTCTTCGATAATCTGAATAATTCCGTAAATTTAGGAGTTACATCTCTTTGAACACATTAATACAAAAGTTTCCCCTTTTTATTTGTTCATTTTTTAAAAACATTTTTAGAAATATTAAAACTAGACATTGCAAATATTGGACGCAGACGACAGTTTTACTTAAATGGACTGTTCTAGAAACCAGAAAAAGACGGTGAGCAGTCTGTCTAGCTTGTTTACATCGAGAATTTCCGTTTGGTTTGAAACGCCAATAAGTTGACAGTGTTAGGGACTCCTCCTTGGGGAGAATCAGGTTAGAAATTATAAATTGATGAATGAAATGACAAAGTTTTGTGCATGTGGTGGTGGTGGGGTTATAAACAAACGGGAGGGTGTGCGAATACTTTAGAGCAAAAAAGTCAGACTCCATTAGTCGCCTCTGACGATAAGAAGGAGGGCACATCGGGTCTATTGCACATACCTTACCTACAATAACTCCGGGCAATGCTTATCACCTAGTCAGGAACAGTGTCAAGTGACTCATTTTAATTGGAATTTGCAGTATGTAAACTGTAAACATTTGACTGATAGGTTGGCGGAGTCAGTGATAAGTCAGTTTCTCTCATCGAGAGTATACATGGCATATTTTGCTTTGAAAAGGGAATATAATTATTGTTATTTTTAAAACTCCAAATAACTGAGTCAACGATGACTCTCTCAAAAGTTGCACTAAATCTTATTTTTTTTAAAAAAAAGAGCAAGATAAAACAACTTTCCTGCCATGTGTTTTGCCTGGTCATTGAAAAAAACAAACAAACAAACAACAACAACAACATCAACAACAAAATTCTGTGAATGTTCTACGTGAACGCCTCTGGAAACCATGTGTTTATAGGTGGGGGTGGTGTTCGGTGTTGATATTCTTTTTCATTGTGATTACATGCGGCTTAAAAGGGGCAAGTACAATGGAGTAGATTGGAGAAATGACCTGTGGGTCATAATGTGATTTCATACGCTTAAAGGGGAGGGTAAAATCGAGTAGATTGGAGGACTGACCTGTGGCTCAATAAGTGAAATAAAAAATATTTGTTGAAATTGTTTTTGTTTTGTACATGCGATTCGTATTGTATGCACTCTTACCTCATTTTCTTCATGCTGATCAATACAGTTTGAAATTCAAACCCTGATGTAGGCTTTAAAACATGGCCTCCATATCTTGCATTGTTTGCAGTCTCGTTTTTTTAATCTGGTCGCATTCCGATGTACCAGTCACCGCCAGTTTCGTCATGTGACTCACATCATCAAATGACAATTTGGTAGGCGTTTCGAATTCCGGAGGCACACACATGCGACTTTTCCTACCCATTCTTCTCATGCCTGGCTTTTTCAAATTTGTCAGAGTTTAGTGATCGCTCTTTTTAGTGAGTTTCCATAATTGTTGTATGCAAACAGTGTCGGTCATGGATTTTGGGCAGTTGGAGTCGCCTTCAACAAAATGTTTAGAGCATACTATATGGTGTCTCAAGCGGTTCTACTAAACACCCAGTGGGGCGGGGGGGGGGGGGATTACCGGGGCATAGATGGGATGGGGGGTTGGAGGGTTGGAGGTTGGCAACTGACATAAAAACTGATCTCTCTGGCAGAGTAGGGACGCCACTAAAGAACATTGCCTCCGGGCGCCTCGAACCCTCGCGCCGCCACAGTAAACGCGCAATTACGAGGAAAAGACGCGCAAAGATCAGCAAAGACGGGGAAAGACTCGCAAAAACGGTCAAAAACAGTGCAGACACGTTTTAAACTTACAGTATTGGAAAATAGTTACTGTTGATACGAAATTTATATTAAAAAAATGAATAAGAATTAGAAATATTTGCCTTGTTTATGTGTTAAACGTTCTTTTTTTTAATATCTATTTGTGCTCAGTGTTGTAATGAATTATGTTAAATATTCAATAATGCATTTTGTCAAAACAATGGAATCTTCTCATCATTATTTGTAACATATTTTATCTCATTCAATACTGATGCAGAAAGTTCCTCGTGAGTATTTAAAAAACGACAAGCGCACAAAGACAAGGAAAGACGTTTTAAACTTTACTTAACTTGACATTTCCTGCTGTTGATACATGTTTTATCTAAAGAAATATAAGATATATGTATATAATATACGCGTTGATAGTTGTAGATTTTTAGAATACATTCTTTCTAAGAATTTCATTTTGTGATTTTCATTTTGACATATGGAAGATGAATTTTCTTCATCATTGATTGTTACTTCTACTCCTATTTTTTTTATTGACCATGAAAAGTCATCGTGTAAAATACCTAAAATATTTAATTACGGTAAGTGTTGAGAGAAGGAATAAGACGTTCAAAGACTTGCAAAGACTGGGAAAAGACGGGCAAAGACAAGGAAACGACTGGCAAAGACATGCAAAGACAGAGAAAAGACGGGCAAAGACATGCAAAGACAGGGAAAAAACACGCAAGGACGGTGCAGAGACGTTATATGCTTACAATACTGGAAAATATTTACTGTTGATACAAAATTTATAAAATATATAGGAATTAGAAATGTTTGCTTTCTCTATGTGTTGATCGTTCTCTTTTAATATCTATTTAACTCAATTAACATAGCGGCAGTACAAGGAGAGAGACGTTTTAAACTTACAATTCTGGAGAATTATTTACTGTTGATACACAATTTACGGTATACGGTATAGTAGGGAAGTGATACTGTAATCAGATTAGCATGTGTCAACACGTGTTTACAATCACAAGTAGAAGAGTAGACACATGCTACCTTTAACCCAATTAACATAGCAGCAGCACAAGGACAGTTTCAAAATGTTGATTATAAAATATATATGTAAATGGATTTGTGAATATAGTTTCTTTCCCCTTTATTTCTATTGCATTCCCATTGGTGTTTTTATATAATGTTTAAATACTGAGAAACGCAATTTCTACAGTTTCAAACTTATCGGTAATGAACAATTACATGAAAGAAATAATTATCCAATTAATTGTATACAGGTATTCACACCTCAGTATAGTCATAGTTTAATATAAAATGCTTAAGAGGTGTGGCCGGCAAATTAAGTCGGCTAAAGGAGACGATCAAATACTAATCACCTACAAACTTCGGAATTCTTTAATAATGGCGAGCAGACATTCACTAATTTGTGCTCTATATAAATTGACCCTTCATAGACACGTTCATTATGACAGAATTGAAATATTAAAATAAAATCTTGACATATGTATTCTAAATTATCATTTCGTGTGTAGAATAATATTCTGTGAAAAATACCAGTTCTGGAACATTTCTTGCGAGGGCTCAAGGAATAGACCTTTCGGCGATAGCATTCGAGGAAAGGCCCACACCGGGAGAAATTCTAACATCGTTGGAAATAAGAGGTATCAAACCAAACCAGATACAAGCTTTAAGCAACAGTGGGAAGGATAGAATATTCATAATACACTCCAAGGGAGAGAAAGCACTACTACCCAATGGTCCCATACAGATTAAAGGAAAAACAAAAAGTACAGGTATCATCGAGATAGTGAAACAAAAAGTAAAGAAATTAAAAACATTTTTCTACCTGCATGGATTTCTAGTGAAAACATGGTACAGGGGATTCATCTTTCATAGAAAATGCACACGGTGTGGCGCAACAGGGCATTCACCTAGGCAATGTACATCCAAAGAAAAAGAAGCTGTAACTTCAGAAAGTATCAAAGAAAAAGAGAAAACACCCATACCTCAAATCTCCAAAGAAAAATCAACGAACAAGCTGAAGTGAGAGACAAATGAGACTGAACCAGATATAAAAAAAATTAAAAAAAACCAACTGAAAAAAGAAAACACTATGAAGAGAAAACAATATATCGCCAGAGACAAAGCATGGCAGAGGAAAGAGAGAAAGAGAACAACCAGAAAAAAAACACAAAATAGAAATCAGCAGAAGGAAGGAAAACCAAAAGGGAACAAAGGCTGACCCTATTCCCATGACATCGACAATTCATGTGAAAACCGGAAAGGAAGCAAAGACTATCATCCACATATCAAACGAAAAAACGATCAACCATGGAGTAGAATCAGACTTGTACACACATACTTATCAGACTCAGATTTATCGGAGATGAACTAATATGAACTAATTATGTACGTATAGCTGTATTAAAAAAGAATATATATATATATATATATATATATATATATATATATATATATATATATATATATGTGTGTGTGTGTGTGTATGATAGCTCTCTCTTCAGTCACGTATGCTTATGATAGAACTTTAACTCCGTATATTTTTTGTATCTTACCCATCTTATGGATAAATGGGATACATACTGAATTTTCCTGTAAGTATGGGCAGTATTGTAGTTCTGGTATGTGTCTCCGCTAGTGTGTGAGAAGGCACTTCACCTGATGCCAGTGTGTGGTTCAAATTAAGAAAAAGACAAATTTTAACAAAATTACAAACTGATCAGGTAAGATATACGAGCAGTTGCATGCTTTAGAAGAAGGTACTTCGTTCAATTCTGTTTGATGTTACGATTGTCAATAATCGTGAATTTTACAGTAAATATGGCGCAAAATGCTTAGTGACGGTGAACATGACATGTATACATGTATATATCCATGTGGTTTTCTACAGTGAATTGTATGGCGTGTCGAATACGCCACGTGTAAATATAGAAAGACATGTGATAGGAGAATATGAAAGTATTCCAGACTGTTAATTGTTTGGATTATTGATATTATTACCAAAATAATGTACAATTGTGTCATTGTCTTCATCATAAAATGCTGCTTATGGCTACTGCAGGCCTCCCGACCTTTATTATTAGGAACTACTGTCAAAGTTGTTCAGGACTGACAAAACTCCATTTTATTTGCAAATAGTATGTGCAGAAAAACAGCTCATGTTCAATTTCTGCACGTTTTATACAAAATCCATTTCTCCTTGCCACTGAATGGAGTATTCATAAGTGTCAGTGACATTTCTGTTTCATGCATACAGACTCCATGCTGCTGTTCGCAGCATAAAAGTTTGTGGACAAAAAAGTATGCAATTGTTTTTATTATAAGTTATTCTTTCACACACTCACTGCTAAATGTTACAGGATACTTAACTGAAAGAAATAGAACATCACTATTACCAATATTTTTGGTAATATCTTTTCAATCAGAGTACCATTCGCCGTCCACCTGTACTGAATTGTGCATTACCAATAGCCCTTAACAAAAGGAAATGGTGTTGGTACACGTTTCCTGTATTAATTACATAGAGCAGAATTTTATGTGTCCAGGTCTCCAGTACTTCTTGTTTCATATTTTTTAAAAAGAATTTAATATCTTGTTTAAACAAAATAATATCCTGTAACGCGTTAAAAATATGTTCTAACGCGTTGCTTGCGATTTTAACGGGCTAGTTCAGAACTTTTTTGACATGAACGGCTTTTGATACCCATCCTATAGTATTCACACACTCTCCCGTTTGTTTGTAGCCCCCCCCCCTCTTCCGATTTTAAAAACAAAAAGCATCAAGGATATAAAAAATGCACACAACTTCCTAAACTGATTGTCACCAGTGGGTCATAGCACTGTCAATTTGTTGTCGTTTCAATTCAAACGGGAGTTTCTTTTGTAACACGGTCGCCATACTTGAATAGGCGAGTCCATGTTTTCAAGCAACAGACGTGATGTAGTTAGCCGTCTTCGATAATCTGAATAATTCCGTAAATTTAGGAGTTACATCTCTTTGAACACATTAATACAAAAGTTTCCCCTTTTTATTTGTTCATTTTTTAAAAACATTTTTAGAAATATTAAAACTAGACATTGCAAATATTGGACGCAGACGACAGTTTTACTTAAATGGACTGTTCTAGAAACCAGAAAAAGACGGTGAGCAGTCTGTCTAGCTTGTTTACATCGAGAATTTCCGTTTGGTTTGAAACGCCAATAAGTTGACAGTGTTAGGGACTCCTCCTTGGGGAGAATCAGGTTAGAAATTATAAATTGATGAATGAAATGACAAAGTTTTGTGCATGTGGTGGTGGTGGGGTTATAAACAAACGGGAGGGTGTGCGAATACTTTAGAGCAAAAAAGTCAGACTCCATTAGTCGCCTCTGACGATAAGAAGGAGGGCACATCGGGTCTATTGCACATACCTTACCTACAATAACTCCGGGCAATGCTTATCACCTAGTCAGGAACAGTGTCAAGTGACTCATTTTAATTGGAATTTGCAGTATGTAAACTGTAAACATTTGACTGATAGGTTGGCGGAGTCAGTGATAAGTCAGTTTCTCTCATCGAGAGTATACATGGCATATTTTGCTTTGAAAAGGGAATATAATTATTGTTATTTTTAAAACTCCAAATAACTGAGTCAACGATGACTCTCTCAAAAGTTGCACTAAATCTTATTTTTTTTAAAAAAAGAGCAAGATAAAACAACTTTCCTGCCATGTGTTTTGCCTGGTCATTGAAAAAAACAAACAAACAAACAACAACAACAACATCAACAACAAAATTCTGTGAATGTTCTACGTGAACGCCTCTGGAAACCATGTGTTTATAGGTGGGGGTGGTGTTCGGTGTTCATATTCTTTTTCATTGTGATTACATGCGGCTTAAAAGGGGCAAGTACAATGGAGTAGATTGGAGAAATGACCTGTGGGTCATAATGTGATTTCATACGCTTAAAGGGGAGGGTAAAATCGAGTAGATTGGAGGACTGACCTGTGGCTCAATAAGTGAAATAAAAAATATTTGTTGAAATTGTTTTTGTTTTGTACATGCGATTCGTATTGTATGCACTCTTACCTCATTTTCTTCATGCTGATCAATACAGTTTGAAATTCAAACCCTGATGTAGGCTTTAAAACATGGCCTCCATATCTTGCATTGTTTGCAGTCTCGTTTTTTTAATCTGGTCGCATTCCGATGTACCAGTCACCGCCAGTTTCGTCATGTGACTCACATCATCAAATGACAATTTGGTAGGCGTTTCGAATTCCGGAGGCACACACATGCGACTTTTCCTACCCATTCTTCTCATGCCTGGCTTTTTCAAATTTGTCAGAGTTTAGTGATCGCTCTTTTTAGTGAGTTTCCATAATTGTTGTATGCAAACAGTGTCGGTCATGGATTTTGGGCAGTTGGAGTCGCCTTCAACAAAATGTTTAGAGCATACTATATGGTGTCTCAAGCGGTTCTACTAAACACCCAGTGGGGCGGGGGGGGGGGGATTACCGGGGCATAGATGGGATGGGGGGTTGGAGGGTTGGAGGTTGGCAACTGACATAAAAACTGATCTCTCTGGCAGAGTAGGGACGCCACTAAAGAACATTGCCTCCGGGCGCCTCGAACCCTCGCGCCGCCACAGTAAACGCGCAATTACGAGGAAAAGACGCGCAAAGATCAGCAAAGACGGGGAAAGACTCGCAAAAACGGTCAAAAACAGTGCAGACACGTTTTAAACTTACAGTATTGGAAAATAGTTACTGTTGATACGAAATTTATATTAAAAAAATGAATAAGAATTAGAAATATTTGCCTTGTTTATGTGTTAAACGTTCTTTTTTTTAATATCTATTTGTGCTCAGTGTTGTAATGAATTATGTTAAATATTCAATAATGCATTTTGTCAAAACAATGGAATCTTCTCATCATTATTTGTAACATATTTTATCTCATTCAATACTGATGCAGAAAGTTCCTCGTGAGTATTTAAAAAACGACAAGCGCACAAAGACAAGGAAAGACGTTTTAAACTTTACTTAACTTGACATTTCCTGCTGTTGATACATGTTTTATCTAAAGAAATATAAGATATATGTATATAATATACGCGTTGATAGTTGTAGATTTTTAGAATACATTCTTTCTAAGAATTTCATTTTGTGATTTTCATTTTGACATATGGAAGATGAATTTTCTTCATCATTGATTGTTACTTCTACTCCTATTTTTTTTATTGACCATGAAAAGTCATCGTGTAAAATACCTAAAATATTTAATTACGGTAAGTGTTGAGAGAAGGAATAAGACGTTCAAAGACTTGCAAAGACTGGGAAAAGACGGGCAAAGACAAGGAAACGACTGGCAAAGACATGCAAAGACAGAGAAAAGACGGGCAAAGACATGCAAAGACAGGGAAAAAACACGCAAGGACGGTGCAGAGACGTTATATGCTTACAATACTGGAAAATATTTACTGTTGATACAAAATTTATAAAATATATAGGAATTAGAAATGTTTGCTTTCTCTATGTGTTGATCGTTCTCTTTTAATATCTATTTAACTCAATTAACATAGCGGCAGTACAAGGAGAGAGACGTTTTAAACTTACAATTCTGGAGAATTATTTACTGTTGATACACAATTTACGGTATACGGTATAGTAGGGAAGTGATACTGTAATCAGATTAGCATGTGTCAACACGTGTTTACAATCACAAGTAGAAGAGTAGACACATGCTACCTTTAACCCAATTAACATAGCAGCAGCACAAGGACAGTTTCAAAATGTTGATTATAAAATATATATGTAAATAGATTTGTGAATATAGTTTCTTTCCCCTTTATTTCTATTGCATTCCCATTGGTGTTTTTATATAATGTTTAAATACTGAGAAACGCAATTTCTACAGTTTCAAACTTATCGGTAATGAACAATTACATGAAAGAAATAATTATCCAATTAATTGTATACAGGTATTCACACCTCAGTATAGTCATAGTTTAATATAAAATGCTTAAGAGGTGTGGCCGGCAAATTAAGTCGGCTAAAGGAGACGATCAAATACTAATCACCTACAAACTTCGGAATTCTTTAATAATGGCGAGCAGACATTCACTAATTTGTGCTCTATATAAATTGACCCTTCATAGACACGTTCATTATGACAGAATTGAAATATTAAAATAAAATCTTGACATATGTATTCTAAATTATCATTTCGTGTGTAGAATAATATTCTGTGAAAAATACCAGTTCTGGAACATTTCTTGCGAGGGCTCAAGGAATAGACCTTTCGGCGATAGCATTCGAGGAAAGGCCCACACCGGGAGAAATTCTAACATCGTTGGAAATAAGAGGTATCAAACCAAACCAGATACAAGCTTTAAGCAACAGTGGGAAGGATAGAATATTCATAATACACTCCAAGGGAGAGAAAGCACTACTACCCAATGGTCCCATACAGATTAAAGGAAAAACAAAAAGTACAGGTATCATCGAGATAGTGAAACAAAAAGTAAAGAAATTAAAAACATTTTTCTACCTGCATGGATTTCTAGTGAAAACATGGTACAGGGGATTCATCTTTCATAGAAAATGCACACGGTGTGGCGCAACAGGGCATTCACCTAGGCAATGTACATCCAAAGAAAAAGAAGCTGTAACTTCAGAAAGTATCAAAGAAAAAGAGAAAACACCCATACCTCAAATCTCCAAAGAAAAATCAACGAACAAGCTGAAGTGAGAGACAAATGAGACTGAACCAGATATAAAAAAAATTAAAAAAAACCAACTGAAAAAAGAAAACACTATGAAGAGAAAACAATATATCGCCAGAGACAAAGCATGGCAGAGGAAAGAGAGAAAGAGAACAACCAGAAAAAAAACACAAAATAGAAATCAGCAGAAGGAAGGAAAACCAAAAGGGAACAAAGGCTGACCCTATTCCCATGACATCGACAATTCATGTGAAAACCGGAAAGGAAGCAAAGACTATCATCCACATATCAAACGAAAAAACGATCAACCATGGAGTAGAATCAGACTTGTACACACATACTTATCAGACTCAGATTTATCGGAGATGAACTAATATGAACTAATTATGTACGTATAGCTGTATTAAAAAAGAATATATATATATGTGTGTGTGTGTGTGTATGATAGCTCTCTCTTCAGTCACGTATGCTTATGATAGAACTTTAACTCCGTATATTTTTTGTATCTTACCCATCTTATGGATAAATGGGATACATACTGAATTTTCCTGTAAGTATGGGCAGTATTGTAGTTCTGGTATGTGTCTCCGCTAGTGTGTGAGAAGGCACTTCACCTGATGCCAGTGTGTGGTTCAAATTAAGAAAAAGACAAATTTTAACAAAATTACAAACTGATCAGGTAAGATATACGAGCAGTTGCATGCTTTAGAAGAAGGTACTTCGTTCAATTCTGTTTGATGTTACGATTGTCAATAATCGTGAATTTTACAGTAAATATGGCGCAAAATGCTTAGTGACGGTGAACATGACATGTATACATGTATATATCCATGTGGTTTTCTACAGTGAATTGTATGGCGTGTCGAATACGCCACGTGTAAATATAGAAAGACATGTGATAGGAGAATATGAAAGTATTCCAGACTGTTAATTGTTTGGATTATTGATATTATTACCAAAATAATGTACAATTGTGTCATTGTCTTCATCATAAAATGCTGCTTATGGCTACTGCAGGCCTCCCGACCTTTATTATTAGGAACTACTGTCAAAGTTGTTCAGGACTGACAAAACTCCATTTTATTTGCAAATAGTATGTGCAGAAAAACAGCTCATGTTCAATTTCTGCACGTTTTATACAAAATCCATTTCTCCTTGCCACTGAATGGAGTATTCATAAGTGTCAGTGACATTTCTGTTTCATGCATACAGACTCCATGCTGCTGTTCGCAGCATAAAAGTTTGTGGACAAAAAAGTATGCAATTGTTTTTATTATAAGTTATTCTTTCACACACTCACTGCTAAATGTTACAGGATACTTAACTGAAAGAAATAGAACATCACTATTACCAATATTTTTGGTAATATCTTTTCAATCAGAGTACCATTCGCCGTCCACCTGTACTGAATTGTGCATTACCAATAGCCCTTAACAAAAGGAAATGGTGTTGGTACACGTTTCCTGTATTAATTACATAGAGCAGAATTTTATGTGTCCAGGTCTCCAGTACTTCTTGTTTCATATTTTTTAAAAAGAATTTAATATCTTGTTTAAACAAAATAATATCCTGTAACGCGTTAAAAATATGTTCTAACGCGTTGCTTGCGATTTTAACGGGCTAGTTCAGAACTTTTTTGACATGAACGGCTTTTGATACCCATCCTATAGTATTCACACACTCTCCCGTTTGTTTGTAGCCCCCCCCCCTCTTCCGATTTTAAAAACAAAAAGCATCAAGGATATAAAAAATGCACACAACTTCCTAAACTGATTGTCACCAGTGGGTCATAGCACTGTCAATTTGTTGTCGTTTCAATTCAAACGGGAGTTTCTTTTGTAACACGGTCGCCATACTTGAATAGGCGAGTCCATGTTTTCAAGCAACAGACGTGATGTAGTTAGCCGTCTTCGATAATCTGAATAATTCCGTAAATTTAGGAGTTACATCTCTTTGAACACATTAATACAAAAGTTTCCCCTTTTTATTTGTTCATTTTTTAAAAATATTTTTAGAAATATTAAAACTAGACATTGCAAATATTGGACGCAGACGACAGTTTTACTTAAATGGACTGTTCTAGAAACCAGAAAAAGACGGTGAGCAGTCTGTCTAGCTTGTTTACATCGAGAATTTCCGTTTGGTTTGAAACGCCAATAAGTTGACAGTGTTAGGGACTCCTCCTTGGGGAGAATCAGGTTAGAAATTATAAATTGATGAATGAAATGACAAAGTTTTGTGCATGTGGTGGTGGTGGGGTTATAAACAAACGGGAGGGTGTGCGAATACTTTAGAGCAAAAAAGTCAGACTCCATTAGTCGCCTCTGACGATAAGAAGGAGGGCACATCGGGTCTATTGCACATACCTTACCTACAATAACTCCGGGCAATGCTTATCACCTAGTCAGGAACAGTGTCAAGTGACTCATTTTAATTGGAATTTGCAGTATGTAAACTGTAAACATTTGACTGATAGGTTGGCGGAGTCAGTGATAAGTCAGTTTCTCTCATCGAGAGTATACATGGCATATTTTGCTTTGAAAAGGGAATATAATTATTGTTATTTTTAAAACTCCAAATAACTGAGTCAACGATGACTCTCTCAAAAGTTGCACTAAATCTTATTTTTTTTAAAAAAAGAGCAAGATAAAACAACTTTCCTGCCATGTGTTTTGCCTGGTCATTGAAAAAAACAAACAAACAAACAACAACAACAACATCAACAACAAAATTCTGTGAATGTTCTACGTGAACGCCTCTGGAAACCATGTGTTTATAGGTGGGGGTGGTGTTCGGTGTTCATATTCTTTTTCATTGTGATTACATGCGGCTTAAAAGGGCAAGTACAATGGAGTAGATTGGAGAAATGACCTGTGGGTCAAAATGTGATTTCATACGCTTAAAGGGGAGGGTAAAATCGAGTAGATTGGAGGACTGACCTGTGGCTCAATAAGTGAAATAAAAAATATTTGTTGAAATTGTTTTTGTTTTGTACATGCGATTCGTATTGTATGCACTCTTACCTCATTTTCTTCATGCTGATCAATACAGTTTGAAATTCAAACCCTGATGTAGGCTTTAAAACATGGCCTCCATATCTTGCATTGTTTGCAGTCTCGTTTTTTTAATCTGGTCGCATTCCGATGTACCAGTCACCGCCAGTTTCGTCATGTGACTCACATCATCAAATGACAATTTGGTAGGCGTTTCGAATTCCGGAGGCACACACATGCGACTTTTCCTACCCATTCTTCTCATGCCTGGCTTTTTCAAATTTGTCAGAGTTTAGTGATCGCTCTTTTAGTGAGTTTCCATAATTGTTGTATGCAAACAGTGTCGGTCATGGATTTTGGGCAGTTGGAGTCGCCTTCAACAAAATGTTTAGAGCATACTATATGGTGTCTCAAGCGGTTCTACTAAACACCCAGTGGGGCGGGGGGGGGGGGGATTACCGGGGCATAGATGGGATGGGGGGTTGGAGGGTTGGAGGTTGGCAACTGACATAAAAACTGATCTCTCTGGCAGAGTAGGGACGCCACTAAAGAACATTGCCTCCGGGCGCCTCGAACCCTCGCGCCGCCACAGTAAACGCGCAATTACGAGGAAAAGACGCGCAAAGATCAGCAAAGACGGGGAAAGACTCGCAAAAACGGTCAAAAACAGTGCAGACACGTTTTAAACTTACAGTATTGGAAAATAGTTACTGTTGATACGAAATTTATATTAAAAAAATGAATAAGAATTAGAAATATTTGCCTTGTTTATGTGTTAAACGTTCTTTTTTTTAATATCTATTTGTGCTCAGTGTTGTAATGAATTATGTTAAATATTCAATAATGCATTTTGTCAAAACAATGGAATCTTCTCATCATTATTTGTAACATATTTTATCTCATTCAATACTGATGCAGAAAGTTCCTCGTGAGTATTTAAAAAACGACAAGCGCACAAAGACAAGGAAAGACGTTTTAAACTTTACTTAACTTGACATTTCCTGCTATTGATACATGTTTTATCTAAAGAAATATAAGATATATGTATATAATATACGCGTTGATAGTTGTAGATTTTTAGAATACATTCTTTCTAAGAATTTCATTTTGTGATTTTCATTTTGACATATGGAAGATGAATTTTCTTCATCATTGATTGTTACTTCTACTCCTATTTTTTTTATTGACCATGAAAAGTCATCGTGTAAATTTCTAAAATATTTAATTACGGTAAGTGTTGAGAGAAGGAATAAGACGGGCAAAGACTTGCAAAGACTGGGAAAAGACGGGCAAAGACAAGGAAACGACTGGCAAAGACATGCAAAGACAGAGAAAAGACGGGCAAAGACATGCAAAGACAGGGAAAAAACACGCAAGGACGGTGCAGAGACGTTATATGCTTACAATACTGGAAAATATTTACTGTTGATACAAAATTTATAAAATATATAGGAATTAGAAATGTTTGCTTTCTCTATGTGTTGATCGTTCTCTTTTAATATCTATTTAACTCAATTAACATAGCGGCAGTACAAGGAGAGAGACGTTTTAAACTTACAATTCTGGAGAATTATTTACTGTTGATACACAATTTACGGTATACGGTATAGTAGGGAAGTGATACTGTAATCAGATTAGCATGTGTCAACACGTGTTTACAATCACAAGTAGTAGAGTAGACACATGCTACCTTTAACCCAATTAACATAGCAGCAGCACAAGGACAGTTTCAAAATGTTGATTATAAAATATATATGTAAATGGATTTGTGAATATAGTTTCTTTCCCCTTTATTTCTATTGCATTCCCATTGGTGTTTTTATATAATGTTTAAATACTGAGAAACGCAATTTCTACAGTTTCAAACTTATCGGTAATGAACAATTACATGAAAGAAATAATTATCCAATTAATTGTATACAGGTATTCACACCTCAGTATAGTCATAGTTTAATATAAAATGCTTAAGAGGTGTGGCCGGCAAATTAAGTCGGCTAAAGGAGACGATCAAATACTAATCACCTACAAACTTCGGAATTCTTTAATAATGGCGAGCAGACATTCACTAATTTGTGCTCTATATAAATTGACCCTTCATAGACACGTTCATTATGACAGAATTGAAATATTAAAATAAAATCTTGACATATGTATTCTAAATTATCATTTCGTGTGTAGAATAATATTCTGTGAAAAATACCAGTTCTGGAACATTTCTTGCGAGGGCTCAAGGAATAGACCTTTCGGCGATAGCATTCGAGGAAAGGCCCACACCGGGAGAAATTCTAACATCGTTGGAAATAAGAGGTATCAAACCAAACCAGATACAAGCTTTAAGCAACAGTGGGAAGGATAGAATATTCATAATACACTCCAAGGGAGAGAAAGCACTACTACCCAATGGTCCCATACAGATTAAAGGAAAAACAAAAAGTACAGGTAGTGGATCCACCAGTGATAGCACGGGAAATTGTACACAAACTGGAGTAAATACATATAACATGGATTGCGATAGAGATTGCGATGGAAGCATCATTATAGAGATTCCAAAAAAAAAATCGGAATAAAAGTGTACGGCTCAAAGATGGCAACATGCAAGGGATATGAAGTGCAGACAGGGACAAGTATCATCGAGATAGTGAAACAAAAAGTAAAGAAATTAAAAACATTTTTCTACCTGCATGGATTTCTAGTGAAAACATGGTACAGGGGATTCATCTTTCATAGAAAATGCACACGGTGTGGCGCAACAGGGCATTCACCTAGGCAATGTACATCCAAAGAAAAAGAAGCTGTAACTTCAGAAAGTATCAAAGAAAAAGAGAAAACACCCATACCTCAAATCTCCAAAGAAAAATCAACGAACAAGCTGAAGTGAGAGACAAATGAGACTGAACCAGATATAAAAAAAATAAAAAAAAAAACCAACTGAAAAAAGAAAACACTATGAAGAGAAAACAATATATCGCCAGAGACAAAGCATGGCAGAGGAAAGAGAGAAAGAGAACAACCAGAAAAAAAACACAAAATAGAAATCAGCAGAAGGAAGGAAAACCAAAAGGGAACAAAGGCTGACCCTATTCCCATGACATCGACAATTCATGTGAAAACCGGAAAGGAAGCAAAGACTATCATCCACATATCAAACGAAAAAACGATCAACCATGGAGTAGAATCAGACTTGTACACACATACTTATCAGACTCAGATTTATCGGAGATGAACTAATATGAACTAATTATGTACGTATAGCTGTATTAAAAAAGAATATATATATATATATATATATATATATATATGTGTGTGTGTGTGTGTGTGTGTGTGTGTATGATAGCTCTCTCTTCAGTCACGTATGCTTATGATAGAACTTCAACTCCGTATATTTTTTGTATCTTACCCATCTTATGGATAAATGGGATACATACTGAATTTTCCTGTAAGTATGGGCAGTATTGTAGTTATGGTATGTGTCTCCGCTAGTGTGTGAGAAGGCACTTCACCTGATGCCAGTGTGTGGTTCAAATTAAGAAAAAGACAAATTTTAACAAAATTACAAACTGATCAGGTAAGATATACGAGCAGTTGCATGCTTTAGAAGAAGGTACTTCGTTCAATTCTGTTTGATGTTACGATTGTCAATAATCGTGAATTTTACAGTAAATATGGCGCAAAATGCTTAGTGACGGTGAACATGACATGTATACATGTATATATCCATGTGGTTTTCTACAGTGAATTGTATGGCGTGTCGAATACGCCACGTGTAAATATAGAAAGACATGTGATAGGAGAATATGAAAGTATTCCAGACTGTTAATTGTTTGGATTATTGATATTATTACCAAAATAATGTACAATTGTGTCATTGTCTTCATCATAAAATGCTGCTTATGGCTACTGCAGGCCTCCCGACCTTTATTATTAGGAACTACTGTCAAAGTTGTTCAGGACTGACAAAACTCCATTTTATTTGCAAATAGTATGTGCAGAAAAACAGCTCATGTTCAATTTCTGCACGTTTTATACAAAATCCATTTCTCCTTGCCACTGAATGGAGTATTCATAAGTGTCAGTGACATTTCTGTTTCATGCATACAGACTCCATGCTGCTGTTCGCAGCATAAAAGTTTGTGGACAAAAAAGTATGCAATTGTTTTTATTATAAGTTATTCTTTCACACACTCACTGCTAAATGTTACAGGATACTTAACTGAAAGAAATAGAACATCACTATTACCAATATTTTTGGTAATATCTTTTCAATCAGAGTACCATTCGCCGTCCACCTGTACTGAATTGTGCATTACCAATAGCCCTTAACAAAAGGAAATGGTGTTGGTACACGTTTCCTGTATTAATTACATAGAGCAGAATTTTATGTGTCCAGGTCTCCAGTACTTCTTGTTTCATATTTTTTAAAAAGAATTTAATATCTTGTTTAAACAAAATAATATCCTGTAACGCGTTAAAAATATGTTCTAACGCGTTGCTTGCGATTTTAACGGGCTAGTTCAGAACTTTTTTGACATGAACGGCTTTTGATACCCATCCTATAGTATTCACACACTCTCCCGTTTGTTTGTAGCCCCCCCCCCCTCTTCCGATTTTAAAAACAAAAAGCATCAAGGATATAAAAAATGCACACAACTTCCTAAACTGATTGTCACCAGTGGGTCATAGCACTGTCAATTTGTTGTCGTTTCAATTCAAACGGGAGTTTCTTTTGTAACACGGTCGCCATACTTGAATAGGCGAGTCCATGTTTTCAAGCAACAGACGTGATGTAGTTAGCCGTCTTCGATAATCTGAATAATTCCGTAAATTTAGGAGTTACATCTCTTTGAACACATTAATACAAAAGTTTCCCCTTTTTATTTGTTCATTTTTTAAAAATATTTTTAGAAATATTAAAACTAGACATTGCAAATATTGGACGCAGACGACAGTTTTACTTAAATGGACTGTTCTAGAAACCAGAAAAAGACGGTGAGCAGTCTGTCTAGCTTGTTTACATCGAGAATTTCCGTTTGGTTTGAAACGCCAATAAGTTGACAGTGTTAGGGACTCCTCCTTGGGGAGAATCAGGTTAGAAATTATAAATTGATGAATGAAATGACAAAGTTTTGTGCATGTGGTGGTGGTGGGGTTATAAACAAACGGGAGGGTGTGCGAATACTTTAGAGCAAAAAAGTCAGACTCCATTAGTCGCCTCTGACGATAAGAAGGAGGGCACATCGGGTCTATTGCACATACCTTACCTACAATAACTCCGGGCAATGCTTATCACCTAGTCAGGAACAGTGTCAAGTGACTCATTTTAATTGGAATTTGCAGTATGTAAACTGTAAACATTTGACTGATAGGTTGGCGGAGTCAGTGATAAGTCAGTTTCTCTCATCGAGAGTATACATGGCATATTTTGCTTTGAAAAGGGAATATAATTATTGTTATTTTTAAAACTCCAAATAACTGAGTCAACGATGACTCTCTCAAAAGTTGCACTAAATCTTATTTTTTTTAAAAAAAGAGCAAGATAAAACAACTTTCCTGCCATGTGTTTTGCCTGGTCATTGAAAAAAACAAACAAACAAACAACAACAACAACATCAACAACAAAATTCTGTGAATGTTCTACGTGAACGCCTCTGGAAACCATGTGTTTATAGGTGGGGGTGGTGTTCGGTGTTCATATTCTTTTTCATTGTGATTACATGCGGCTTAAAAGGGCAAGTACAATGGAGTAGATTGGAGAAATGACCTGTGGGTCAAAATGTGATTTCATACGCTTAAAGGGGAGGGTAAAATCGAGTAGATTGGAGGACTGACCTGTGGCTCAATAAGTGAAATAAAAAATATTTGTTGAAATTGTTTTTGTTTTGTACATGCGATTCGTATTGTATGCACTCTTACCTCATTTTCTTCATGCTGATCAATACAGTTTGAAATTCAAACCCTGATGTAGGCTTTAAAACATGGCCTCCATATCTTGCATTGTTTGCAGTCTCGTTTTTTTAATCTGGTCGCATTCCGATGTACCAGTCACCGCCAGTTTCGTCATGTGACTCACATCATCAAATGACAATTTGGTAGGCGTTTCGAATTCCGGAGGCACACACATGCGACTTTTCCTACCCATTCTTCTCATGCCTGGCTTTTTCAAATTTGTCAGAGTTTAGTGATCGCTCTTTTAGTGAGTTTCCATAATTGTTGTATGCAAACAGTGTCGGTCATGGATTTTGGGCAGTTGGAGTCGCCTTCAACAAAATGTTTAGAGCATACTATATGGTGTCTCAAGCGGTTCTACTAAACACCCAGTGGGGCGGGGGGGGGGGGGGGATTACCGGGGCATAGATGGGATGGGGGGTTGGAGGGTTGGAGGTTGGCAACTGACATAAAAACTGATCTCTCTGGCAGAGTAGGGACGCCACTAAAGAACATTGCCTCCGGGCGCCTCGAACCCTCGCGCCGCCACAGTAAACGCGCAATTACGAGGAAAAGACGCGCAAAGATCAGCAAAGACGGGGAAAGACTCGCAAAAACGGTCAAAAACAGTGCAGACACGTTTTAAACTTACAGTATTGGAAAATAGTTACTGTTGATACGAAATTTATATTAAAAAAATGAATAAGAATTAGAAATATTTGCCTTGTTTATGTGTTAAACGTTCTTTTTTTTAATATCTATTTGTGCTCAGTGTTGTAATGAATTATGTTAAATATTCAATAATGCATTTTGTCAAAACAATGGAATCTTCTCATCATTATTTGTAACATATTTTATCTCATTCAATACTGATGCAGAAAGTTCCTCGTGAGTATTTAAAAAACGACAAGCGCACAAAGACAAGGAAAGACGTTTTAAACTTTACTTAACTGGACATTTCCTGCTATTGATACATGTTTTATCTAAAGAAATATAAGATATATGTATATAATATACGCGTTGATAGTTGTAGATTTTTAGAATACATTCTTTCTAAGAATTTCATTTTGTGATTTTCATTTTGACATATGGAAGATGAATTTTCTTCATCATTGATTGTTACTTCTACTCCTATTTTTTTTATTGACCATGAAAAGTCATCGTGTAAATTTCTAAAATATTTAATTACGGTAAGTGTTGAGAGAAGGAATAAGACGGGCAAAGACTTGCAAAGACTGGGAAAAGACGGGCAAAGACAAGGAAACGACTGGCAAAGACATGCAAAGACAGAGAAAAGACGGGCAAAGACATGCAAAGACAGGGAAAAAACACGCAAGGACGGTGCAGAGACGTTATATGCTTACAATACTGGAAAATATTTACTGTTGATACAAAATTTATAAAATATATAGGAATTAGAAATGTTTGCTTTCTCTATGTGTTGATCGTTCTCTTTTAATATCTATTTAACTCAATTAACATAGCGGCAGTACAAGGAGAGAGACGTTTTAAACTTACAATTCTGGAGAATTATTTACTGTTGATACACAATTTACGGTATACGGTATAGTAGGGAAGTGATACTGTAATCAGATTAGCATGTGTCAACACGTGTTTACAATCACAAGTAGTAGAGTAGACACATGCTACCTTTAACCCAATTAACATAGCAGCAGCACAAGGACAGTTTCAAAATGTTGATTATAAAATATATATGTAAATGGATTTGTGAATATAGTTTCTTTCCCCTTTATTTCTATTGCATTCCCATTGGTGTTTTTATATAATGTTTAAATACTGAGAAACGCAATTTCTACAGTTTCAAACTTATCGGTAATGAACAATTACATGAAAGAAATAATTATCCAATTAATTGTATACAGGTATTCACACCTCAGTATAGTCATAGTTTAATATAAAATGCTTAAGAGGTGTGGCCGGCAAATTAAGTCGGCTAAAGGAGACGATCAAATACTAATCACCTACAAACTTCGGAATTCTTTAATAATGGCGAGCAGACATTCACTAATTTGTGCTCTATATAAATTGACCCTTCATAGACACGTTCATTATGACAGAATTGAAATATTAAAATAAAATCTTGACATATGTATTCTAAATTATCATTTCGTGTGTAGAATAATATTCTGTGAAAAATACCAGTTCTGGAACATTTCTTGCGAGGGCTCAAGGAATAGACCTTTCGGCGATAGCATTCGAGGAAAGGCCCACACCGGGAGAAATTCTAACATCGTTGGAAATAAGAGGTATCAAACCAAACCAGATACAAGCTTTAAGCAACAGTGGGAAGGATAGAATATTCATAATACACTCCAAGGGAGAGAAAGCACTACTACCCAATGGTCCCATACAGATTAAAGGAAAAACAAAAAGTACAGGTAGTGGATCCACCAGTGATAGCACGGGAAATTGTACACAAACTGGAGTAAATACATATAACATGGATTGCGATAGAGATTGCGATGGAAGCATCATTATAGAGATTCCAAAAAAAAAATCGGAATAAAAGTGTACGGCTCAAAGATGGCAACATGCAAGGGATATGAAGTGCAGACAGGGACAAGTATCATCGAGATAGTGAAACAAAAAGTAAAGAAATTAAAAACATTTTTCTACCTGCATGGATTTCTAGTGAAAACATGGTACAGGGGATTCATCTTTCATAGAAAATGCACACGGTGTGGCGCAACAGGGCATTCACCTAGGCAATGTACATCCAAAGAAAAAGAAGCTGTAACTTCAGAAAGTATCAAAGAAAAAGAGAAAACACCCATACCTCAAATCTCCAAAGAAAAATCAACGAACAAGCTGAAGTGAGAGACAAATGAGACTGAACCAGATATAAAAAAAATTAAAAAAAAACCAACTGAAAAAAGAAAACACTATGAAGAGAAAACAATATATCGCCAGAGACAAAGCATGGCAGAGGAAAGAGAGAAAGAGAACAACCAGAAAAAAAACACAAAATAGAAATCAGCAGAAGGAAGGAAAACCAAAAGGGAACAAAGGCTGACCCTATTCCCATGACATCGACAATTCATGTGAAAACCGGAAAGGAAGCAAAGACTATCATCCACATATCAAACGAAAAAACGATCAACCATGGAGTAGAATCAGACTTGTACACACATACTTATCAGACTCAGATTTATCGGAGATGAACTAATATGAACTAATTATGTACGTATAGCTGTATTAAAAAAGAATATATATATATATATATATATATATATATATATATATATATATATATATATATATGTGTGTGT
This sequence comes from Margaritifera margaritifera, assembly GCA_029931535.1. Lineage (NCBI taxonomy): Eukaryota > Metazoa > Mollusca > Bivalvia > Unionida > Margaritiferidae > Margaritifera > Margaritifera margaritifera. Next base: position 5,298,489 of record JAQPZY010001606.1, read on the forward strand.
GTGTGTGTGTGTGTGTGTGTGTGTATGATAGCTCTCTCTTCAGTCACGTATGCTTATGATAGAACTTCAACTCCGTATATTTTTTGTATCTTACCCATCTTATGGATAAATGGGATACATACTGAATTTTCCTGTAAGTATGGGCAGTATTGTAGTTATGGTATGTGTCTCCGCTAGTGTGTGAGAAGGCACTTCACCTGATGCCAGTGTGTGGTTCAAATTAAGAAAAAGACAAATTTTAACAAAATTACAAACTGATCAGGTAAGATATACGAGCAGTTGCATGCTTTAGAAGAAGGTACTTCGTTCAATTCTGTTTGATGTTACGATTGTCAATAATCGTGAATTTTACAGTAAATATGGCGCAAAATGCTTAGTGACGGTGAACATGACATGTATACATGTATATATCCATGTGGTTTTCTACAGTGAATTGTATGGCGTGTCGAATACGCCACGTGTAAATATAGAAAGACATGTGATAGGAGAATATGAAAGTATTCCAGACTGTTAATTGTTTGGATTATTGATATTATTACCAAAATAATGTACAATTGTGTCATTGTCTTCATCATAAAATGCTGCTTATGGCTACTGCAGGCCTCCCGACCTTTATTATTAGGAACTACTGTCAAAGTTGTTCAGGACTGACAAAACTCCATTTTATTTGCAAATAGTATGTGCAGAAAAACAGCTCATGTTCAATTTCTGCACGTTTTATACAAAATCCATTTCTCCTTGCCACTGAATGGAGTATTCATAAGTGTCAGTGACATTTCTGTTTCATGCATACAGACTCCATGCTGCTGTTCGCAGCATAAAAGTTTGTGGACAAAAAAGTATGCAATTGTTTTTATTATAAGTTATTCTTTCACACACTCACTGCTAAATGTTACAGGATACTTAACTGAAAGAAATAGAACATCACTATTACCAATATTTTTGGTAATATCTTTTCAATCAGAGTACCATTCGCCGTCCACCTGTACTGAATTGTGCATTACCAATAGCCCTTAACAAAAGGAAATGGTGTTGGTACACGTTTCCTGTATTAATTACATAGAGCAGAATTTTATGTGTCCAGGTCTCCAGTACTTCTTGTTTCATATTTTTTAAAAAGAATTTAATATCTTGTTTAAACAAAATAATATCCTGTAACGCGTTAAAAATATGTTCTAACGCGTTGCTTGCGATTTTAACGGGCTAGTTCAGAACTTTTTTGACATGAACGGCTTTTGATACCCATCCTATAGTATTCACACACTCTCCCGTTTGTTTGTAGCCCCCCCCCCTCTTCCGATTTTAAAAACAAAAAGCATCAAGGATATAAAAAATGCACACAACTTCCTAAACTGATTGTCACCAGTGGGTCATAGCACTGTCAATTTGTTGTCGTTTCAATTCAAACGGGAGTTTCTTTTGTAACACGGTCGCCATACTTGAATAGGCGAGTCCATGTTTTCAAGCAACAGACGTGATGTAGTTAGCCGTCTTCGATAATCTGAATAATTCCGTAAATTTAGGAGTTACATCTCTTTGAACACATTAATACAAAAGTTTCCCCTTTTTATTTGTTCATTTTTTAAAAATATTTTTAGAAATATTAAAACTAGACATTGCAAATATTGGACGCAGACGACAGTTTTACTTAAATGGACTGTTCTAGAAACCAGAAAAAGACGGTGAGCAGTCTGTCTAGCTTGTTTACATCGAGAATTTCCGTTTGGTTTGAAACGCCAATAAGTTGACAGTGTTAGGGACTCCTCCTTGGGGAGAATCAGGTTAGAAATTATAAATTGATGAATGAAATGACAAAGTTTTGTGCATGTGGTGGTGGTGGGGTTATAAACAAACGGGAGGGTGTGCGAATACTTTAGAGCAAAAAAGTCAGACTCCATTAGTCGCCTCTGACGATAAGAAGGAGGGCACATCGGGTCTATTGCACATACCTTACCTACAATAACTCCGGGCAATGCTTATCACCTAGTCAGGAACAGTGTCAAGTGACTCATTTTAATTGGAATTTGCAGTATGTAAACTGTAAACATTTGACTGATAGGTTGGCGGAGTCAGTGATAAGTCAGTTTCTCTCATCGAGAGTATACATGGCATATTTTGCTTTGAAAAGGGAATATAATTATTGTTATTTTTAAAACTCCAAATAACTGAGTCAACGATGACTCTCTCAAAAGTTGCACTAAATCTTATTTTTTTTAAAAAAAGAGCAAGATAAAACAACTTTCCTGCCATGTGTTTTGCCTGGTCATTGAAAAAAACAAACAAACAAACAACAACAACAACATCAACAACAAAATTCTGTGAATGTTCTACGTGAACGCCTCTGGAAACCATGTGTTTATAGGTGGGGGTGGTGTTCGGTGTTCATATTCTTTTTCATTGTGATTACATGCGGCTTAAAAGGGCAAGTACAATGGAGTAGATTGGAGAAATGACCTGTGGGTCAAAATGTGATTTCATACGCTTAAAGGGGAGGGTAAAATCGAGTAGATTGGAGGACTGACCTGTGGCTCAATAAGTGAAATAAAAAATATTTGTTGAAATTGTTTTTGTTTTGTACATGCGATTCGTATTGTATGCACTCTTACCTCATTTTCTTCATGCTGATCAATACAGTTTGAAATTCAAACCCTGATGTAGGCTTTAAAACATGGCCTCCATATCTTGCATTGTTTGCAGTCTCGTTTTTTTAATCTGGTCGCATTCCGATGTACCAGTCACCGCCAGTTTCGTCATGTGACTCACATCATCAAATGACAATTTGGTAGGCGTTTCGAATTCCGGAGGCACACACATGCGACTTTTCCTACCCATTCTTCTCATGCCTGGCTTTTTCAAATTTGTCAGAGTTTAGTGATCGCTCTTTTAGTGAGTTTCCATAATTGTTGTATGCAAACAGTGTCGGTCATGGATTTTGGGCAGTTGGAGTCGCCTTCAACAAAATGTTTAGAGCATACTATATGGTGTCTCAAGCGGTTCTACTAAACACCCAGTGGGGCGGGGGGGGGGGGGGATTACCGGGGCATAGATGGGATGGGGGGTTGGAGGGTTGGAGGTTGGCAACTGACATAAAAACTGATCTCTCTGGCAGAGTAGGGACGCCACTAAAGAACATTGCCTCCGGGCGCCTCGAACCCTCGCGCCGCCACAGTAAACGCGCAATTACGAGGAAAAGACGCGCAAAGATCAGCAAAGACGGGGAAAGACTCGCAAAAACGGTCAAAAACAGTGCAGACACGTTTTAAACTTACAGTATTGGAAAATAGTTACTGTTGATACGAAATTTATATTAAAAAAATGAATAAGAATTAGAAATATTTGCCTTGTTTATGTGTTAAACGTTCTTTTTTTTAATATCTATTTGTGCTCAGTGTTGTAATGAATTATGTTAAATATTCAATAATGCATTTTGTCAAAACAATGGAATCTTCTCATCATTATTTGTAACATATTTTATCTCATTCAATACTGATGCAGAAAGTTCCTCGTGAGTATTTAAAAAACGACAAGCGCACAAAGACAAGGAAAGACGTTTTAAACTTTACTTAACTGGACATTTCCTGCTATTGATACATGTTTTATCTAAAGAAATATAAGATATATGTATATAATATACGCGTTGATAGTTGTAGATTTTTAGAATACATTCTTTCTAAGAATTTCATTTTGTGATTTTCATTTTGACATATGGAAGATGAATTTTCTTCATCATTGATTGTTACTTCTACTCCTATTTTTTTTATTGACCATGAAAAGTCATCGTGTAAATTTCTAAAATATTTAATTACGGTAAGTGTTGAGAGAAGGAATAAGACGGGCAAAGACTTGCAAAGACTGGGAAAAGACGGGCAAAGACAAGGAAACGACTGGCAAAGACATGCAAAGACAGAGAAAAGACGGGCAAAGACATGCAAAGACAGGGAAAAAACACGCAAGGACGGTGCAGAGACGTTATATGCTTACAATACTGGAAAATATTTACTGTTGATACAAAATTTATAAAATATATAGGAATTAGAAATGTTTGCTTTCTCTATGTGTTGATCGTTCTCTTTTAATATCTATTTAACTCAATTAACATAGCGGCAGTACAAGGAGAGAGACGTTTTAAACTTACAATTCTGGAGAATTATTTACTGTTGATACACAATTTACGGTATACGGTATAGTAGGGAAGTGATACTGTAATCAGATTAGCATGTGTCAACACGTGTTTACAATCACAAGTAGTAGAGTAGACACATGCTACCTTTAACCCAATTAACATAGCAGCAGCACAAGGACAGTTTCAAAATGTTGATTATAAAATATATATGTAAATGGATTTGTGAATATAGTTTCTTTCCCCTTTATTTCTATTGCATTCCCATTGGTGTTTTTATATAATGTTTAAATACTGAGAAACGCAATTTCTACAGTTTCAAACTTATCGGTAATGAACAATTACATGAAAGAAATAATTATCCAATTAATTGTATACAGGTATTCACACCTCAGTATAGTCATAGTTTAATATAAAATGCTTAAGAGGTGTGGCCGGCAAATTAAGTCGGCTAAAGGAGACGATCAAATACTAATCACCTACAAACTTCGGAATTCTTTAATAATGGCGAGCAGACATTCACTAATTTGTGCTCTATATAAATTGACCCTTCATAGACACGTTCATTATGACAGAATTGAAATATTAAAATAAAATCTTGACATATGTATTCTAAATTATCATTTCGTGTGTAGAATAATATTCTGTGAAAAATACCAGTTCTGGAACATTTCTTGCGAGGGCTCAAGGAATAGACCTTTCGGCGATAGCATTCGAGGAAAGGCCCACACCGGGAGAAATTCTAACATCGTTGGAAATAAGAGGTATCAAACCAAACCAGATACAAGCTTTAAGCAACAGTGGGAAGGATAGAATATTCATAATACACTCCAAGGGAGAGAAAGCACTACTACCCAATGGTCCCATACAGATTAAAGGAAAAACAAAAAGTACAGGTAGTGGATCCACCAGTGATAGCACGGGAAATTGTACACAAACTGGAGTAAATACATATAACATGGATTGCGATAGAGATTGCGATGGAAGCATCATTATAGAGATTCCAAAAAAAAAATCGGAATAAAAGTGTACGGCTCAAAGATGGCAACATGCAAGGGATATGAAGTGCAGACAGGGACAAGTATCATCGAGATAGTGAAACAAAAAGTAAAGAAATTAAAAACATTTTTCTACCTGCATGGATTTCTAGTGAAAACATGGTACAGGGGATTCATCTTTCATAGAAAATGCACACGGTGTGGCGCAACAGGGCATTCACCTAGGCAATGTACATCCAAAGAAAAAGAAGCTGTAACTTCAGAAAGTATCAAAGAAAAAGAGAAAACACCCATACCTCAAATCTCCAAAGAAAAATCAACGAACAAGCTGAAGTGAGAGACAAATGAGACTGAACCAGATATAAAAAAAATTAAAAAAAACCAACTGAAAAAAGAAAACACTATGAAGAGAAAACAATATATCGCCAGAGACAAAGCATGGCAGAGGAAAGAGAGAAAGAGAACAACCAGAAAAAAAACACAAAATAGAAATCAGCAGAAGGAAGGAAAACCAAAAGGGAACAAAGGCTGACCCTATTCCCATGACATCGACAATTCATGTGAAAACCGGAAAGGAAGCAAAGACTATCATCCACATATCAAACGAAAAAACGATCAACCATGGAGTAGAATCAGACTTGTACACACATACTTATCAGACTCAGATTTATCGGAGATGAACTAATATGAACTAATTATGTACGTATAGCTGTATTAAAAAAGAATATATATATATATATATATATATATATATATATATATATATATATATATGTGTGTGTGTGTGTGTGTGTGTGTGTGTGTATGATAGCTCTCTCTTCAGTCACGTATGCTTATGATAGAACTTCAACTCCGTATATTTTTTGTATCTTACCCATCTTATGGATAAATGGGATACATACTGAATTTTCCTGTAAGTATGGGCAGTATTGTAGTTATGGTATGTGTCTCCGCTAGTGTGTGAGAAGGCACTTCACCTGATGCCAGTGTGTGGTTCAAATTAAGAAAAAGACAAATTTTAACAAAATTACAAACTGATCAGGTAAGATATACGAGCAGTTGCATGCTTTAGAAGAAGGTACTTCGTTCAATTCTGTTTGATGTTACGATTGTCAATAATCGTGAATTTTACAGTAAATATGGCGCAAAATGCTTAGTGACGGTGAACATGACATGTATACATGTATATATCCATGTGGTTTTCTACAGTGAATTGTATGGCGTGTCGAATACGCCACGTGTAAATATAGAAAGACATGTGATAGGAGAATATGAAAGTATTCCAGACTGTTAATTGTTTGGATTATTGATATTATTACCAAAATAATGTACAATTGTGTCATTGTCTTCATCATAAAATGCTGCTTATGGCTACTGCAGGCCTCCCGACCTTTATTATTAGGAACTACTGTCAAAGTTGTTCAGGACTGACAAAACTCCATTTTATTTGCAAATAGTATGTGCAGAAAAACAGCTCATGTTCAATTTCTGCACGTTTTATACAAAATCCATTTCTCCTTGCCACTGAATGGAGTATTCATAAGTGTCAGTGACATTTCTGTTTCATGCATACAGACTCCATGCTGCTGTTCGCAGCATAAAAGTTTGTGGACAAAAAAGTATGCAATTGTTTTTATTATAAGTTATTCTTTCACACACTCACTGCTAAATGTTACAGGATACTTAACTGAAAGAAATAGAACATCACTATTACCAATATTTTTGGTAATATCTTTTCAATCAGAGTACCATTCGCCGTCCACCTGTACTGAATTGTGCATTACCAATAGCCCTTAACAAAAGGAAATGGTGTTGGTACACGTTTCCTGTATTAATTACATAGAGCAGAATTTTATGTGTCCAGGTCTCCAGTACTTCTTGTTTCATATTTTTTAAAAAGAATTTAATATCTTGTTTAAACAAAATAATATCCTGTAACGCGTTAAAAATATGTTCTAACGCGTTGCTTGCGATTTTAACGGGCTAGTTCAGAACTTTTTTGACATGAACGGCTTTTGATACCCATCCTATAGTATTCACACACTCTCCCGTTTGTTTGTAGCCCCCCCCCCTCTTCCGATTTTAAAAACAAAAAGCATCAAGGATATAAAAAATGCACACAACTTCCTAAACTGATTGTCACCAGTGGGTCATAGCACTGTCAATTTGTTGTCGTTTCAATTCAAACGGGAGTTTCTTTTGTAACACGGTCGCCATACTTGAATAGGCGAGTCCATGTTTTCAAGCAACAGACGTGATGTAGTTAGCCGTCTTCGATAATCTGAATAATTCCGTAAATTTAGGAGTTACATCTCTTTGAACACATTAATACAAAAGTTTCCCCTTTTTATTTGTTCATTTTTTAAAAATATTTTTAGAAATATTAAAACTAGACATTGCAAATATTGGACGCAGACGACAGTTTTACTTAAATGGACTGTTCTAGAAACCAGAAAAAGACGGTGAGCAGTCTGTCTAGCTTGTTTACATCGAGAATTTCCGTTTGGTTTGAAACGCCAATAAGTTGACAGTGTTAGGGACTCCTCCTTGGGGAGAATCAGGTTAGAAATTATAAATTGATGAATGAAATGACAAAGTTTTGTGCATGTGGTGGTGGTGGGGTTATAAACAAACGGGAGGGTGTGCGAATACTTTAGAGCAAAAAAGTCAGACTCCATTAGTCGCCTCTGACGATAAGAAGGAGGGCACATCGGGTCTATTGCACATACCTTACCTACAATAACTCCGGGCAATGCTTATCACCTAGTCAGGAACAGTGTCAAGTGACTCATTTTAATTGGAATTTGCAGTATGTAAACTGTAAACATTTGACTGATAGGTTGGCGGAGTCAGTGATAAGTCAGTTTCTCTCATCGAGAGTATACATGGCATATTTTGCTTTGAAAAGGGAATATAATTATTGTTATTTTTAAAACTCCAAATAACTGAGTCAACGATGACTCTCTCAAAAGTTGCACTAAATCTTATTTTTTTTAAAAAAAGAGCAAGATAAAACAACTTTCCTGCCATGTGTTTTGCCTGGTCATTGAAAAAAACAAACAAACAAACAACAACAACAACATCAACAACAAAATTCTGTGAATGTTCTACGTGAACGCCTCTGGAAACCATGTGTTTATAGGTGGGGGTGGTGTTCGGTGTTCATATTCTTTTTCATTGTGATTACATGCGGCTTAAAAGGGCAAGTACAATGGAGTAGATTGGAGAAATGACCTGTGGGTCAAAATGTGATTTCATACGCTTAAAGGGGAGGGTAAAATCGAGTAGATTGGAGGACTGACCTGTGGCTCAATAAGTGAAATAAAAAATATTTGTTGAAATTGTTTTTGTTTTGTACATGCGATTCGTATTGTATGCACTCTTACCTCATTTTCTTCATGCTGATCAATACAGTTTGAAATTCAAACCCTGATGTAGGCTTTAAAACATGGCCTCCATATCTTGCATTGTTTGCAGTCTCGTTTTTTTAATCTGGTCGCATTCCGATGTACCAGTCACCGCCAGTTTCGTCATGTGACTCACATCATCAAATGACAATTTGGTAGGCGTTTCGAATTCCGGAGGCACACACATGCGACTTTTCCTACCCATTCTTCTCATGCCTGGCTTTTTCAAATTTGTCAGAGTTTAGTGATCGCTCTTTTAGTGAGTTTCCATAATTGTTGTATGCAAACAGTGTCGGTCATGGATTTTGGGCAGTTGGAGTCGCCTTCAACAAAATGTTTAGAGCATACTATATGGTGTCTCAAGCGGTTCTACTAAACACCCAGTGGGGCGGGGGGGGGGGGGATTACCGGGGCATAGATGGGATGGGGGGTTGGAGGGTTGGAGGTTGGCAACTGACATAAAAACTGATCTCTCTGGCAGAGTAGGGACGCCACTAAAGAACATTGCCTCCGGGCGCCTCGAACCCTCGCGCCGCCACAGTAAACGCGCAATTACGAGGAAAAGACGCGCAAAGATCAGCAAAGACGGGGAAAGACTCGCAAAAAACGGTCAAAAACAGTGCAGACACGTTTTAAACTTACAGTATTGGAAAATAGTTACTGTTGATACGAAATTTATATTAAAAAAATGAATAAGAATTAGAAATATTTGCCTTGTTTATGTGTTAAACGTTCTTTTTTTTAATATCTATTTGTGCTCAGTGTTGTAATGAATTATGTTAAATATTCAATAATGCATTTTGTCAAAACAATGGAATCTTCTCATCATTATTTGTAACATATTTTATCTCATTCAATACTGATGCAGAAAGTTCCTCGTGAGTATTTAAAAAACGACAAGCGCACAAAGACAAGGAAAGACGTTTTAAACTTTACTTAACTGGACATTTCCTGCTATTGATACATGTTTTATCTAAAGAAATATAAGATATATGTATATAATATACGCGTTGATAGTTGTAGATTTTTAGAATACATTCTTTCTAAGAATTTCATTTTGTGATTTTCATTTTGACATATGGAAGATGAATTTTCTTCATCATTGATTGTTACTTCTACTCCTATTTTTTTTATTGACCATGAAAAGTCATCGTGTAAATTTCTAAAATATTTAATTACGGTAAGTGTTGAGAGAAGGAATAAGACGGGCAAAGACTTGCAAAGACTGGGAAAAGACGGGCAAAGACAAGGAAACGACTGGCAAAGACATGCAAAGACAGAGAAAAGACGGGCAAAGACATGCAAAGACAGGGAAAAAACACGCAAGGACGGTGCAGAGACGTTATATGCTTACAATACTGGAAAATATTTACTGTTGATACAAAATTTATAAAATATATAGGAATTAGAAATGTTTGCTTTCTCTATGTGTTGATCGTTCTCTTTTAATATCTATTTAACTCAATTAACATAGCGGCAGTACAAGGAGAGAGACGTTTTAAACTTACAATTCTGGAGAATTATTTACTGTTGATACACAATTTACGGTATACGGTATAGTAGGGAAGTGATACTGTAATCAGATTAGCATGTGTCAACACGTGTTTACAATCACAAGTAGTAGAGTAGACACATGCTACCTTTAACCCAATTAACATAGCAGCAGCACAAGGACAGTTTCAAAATGTTGATTATAAAATATATATGTAAATGGATTTGTGAATATAGTTTCTTTCCCCTTTATTTCTATTGCATTCCCATTGGTGTTTTTATATAATGTTTAAATACTGAGAAACGCAATTTCTACAGTTTCAAACTTATCGGTAATGAACAATTACATGAAAGAAATAATTATCCAATTAATTGTATACAGGTATTCACACCTCAGTATAGTCATAGTTTAATATAAAATGCTTAAGAGGTGTGGCCGGCAAATTAAGTCGGCTAAAGGAGACGATCAAATACTAATCACCTACAAACTTCGGAATTCTTTAATAATGGCGAGCAGACATTCACTAATTTGTGCTCTATATAAATTGACCCTTCATAGACACGTTCATTATGACAGAATTGAAATATTAAAATAAAATCTTGACATATGTATTCTAAATTATCATTTCGTGTGTAGAATAATATTCTGTGAAAAATACCAGTTCTGGAACATTTCTTGCGAGGGCTCAAGGAATAGACCTTTCGGCGATAGCATTCGAGGAAAGGCCCACACCGGGAGAAATTCTAACATCGTTGGAAATAAGAGGTATCAAACCAAACCAGATACAAGCTTTAAGCAACAGTGGGAAGGATAGAATATTCATAATACACTCCAAGGGAGAGAAAGCACTACTACCCAATGGTCCCATACAGATTAAAGGAAAAACAAAAAGTACAGGTAGTGGATCCACCAGTGATAGCACGGGAAATTGTACACAAACTGGAGTAAATACATATAACATGGATTGCGATAGAGATTGCGATGGAAGCATCATTATAGAGATTCCAAAAAAAAAAATCGGAATAAAAGTGTACGGCTCAAAGATGGCAACATGCAAGGGATATGAAGTGCAGACAGGGACAAGTATCATCGAGATAGTGAAACAAAAAGTAAAGAAATTAAAAACATTTTTCTACCTGCATGGATTTCTAGTGAAAACATGGTACAGGGGATTCATCTTTCATAGAAAATGCACACGGTGTGGCGCAACAGGGCATTCACCTAGGCAATGTACATCCAAAGAAAAAGAAGCTGTAACTTCAGAAAGTATCAAAGAAAAAGAGAAAACACCCATACCTCAAATCTCCAAAGAAAAATCAACGAACAAGCTGAAGTGAGAGACAAATGAGACTGAACCAGATATAAAAAAAATTAAAAAAAAACCAACTGAAAAAAGAAAACACTATGAAGAGAAAACAATATATCGCCAGAGACAAAGCATGGCAGAGGAAAGAGAGAAAGAGAACAACCAGAAAAAAAACACAAAATAGAAATCAGCAGAAGGAAGGAAAACCAAAAGGGAACAAAGGCTGACCCTATTCCCATGACATCGACAATTCATGTGAAAACCGGAAAGGAAGCAAAGACTATCATCCACATATCAAACGAAAAAACGATCAACCATGGAGTAGAATCAGACTTGTACACACATACTTATCAGACTCAGATTTATCGGAGATGAACTAATATGAACTAATTATGTACGTATAGCTGTATTAAAAAAGAATATATATATATATATATATATATATATATATATATATATATGTGTGTGTGTGTGTGTGTGTGTGTGTGTATGATAGCTCTCTCTTCAGTCACGTATGCTTATGATAGAACTTCAACTCCGTATATTTTTTGTATCTTACCCATCTTATGGATAAATGGGATACATACTGAATTTTCCTGTAAGTATGGGCAGTATTGTAGTTATGGTATGTGTCTCCGCTAGTGTGTGAGAAGGCACTTCACCTGATGCCAGTGTGTGGTTCAAATTAAGAAAAAGACAAATTTTAACAAAATTACAAACTGATCAGGTAAGATATACGAGCAGTTGCATGCTTTAGAAGAAGGTACTTCGTTCAATTCTGTTTGATGTTACGATTGTCAATAATCGTGAATTTTACAGTAAATATGGCGCAAAATGCTTAGTGACGGTGAACATGACATGTATACATGTATATATCCATGTGGTTTTCTACAGTGAATTGTATGGCGTGTCGAATACGCCACGTGTAAATATAGAAAGACATGTGATAGGAGAATATGAAAGTATTCCAGACTGTTAATTGTTTGGATTATTGATATTATTACCAAAATAATGTACAATTGTGTCATTGTCTTCATCATAAAATGCTGCTTATGGCTACTGCAGGCCTCCCGACCTTTATTATTAGGAACTACTGTCAAAGTTGTTCAGGACTGACAAAACTCCATTTTATTTGCAAATAGTATGTGCAGAAAAACAGCTCATGTTCAATTTCTGCACGTTTTATACAAAATCCATTTCTCCTTGCCACTGAATGGAGTATTCATAAGTGTCAGTGACATTTCTGTTTCATGCATACAGACTCCATGCTGCTGTTCGCAGCATAAAAGTTTGTGGACAAAAAAGTATGCAATTGTTTTTATTATAAGTTATTCTTTCACACACTCACTGCTAAATGTTACAGGATACTTAACTGAAAGAAATAGAACATCACTATTACCAATATTTTTGGTAATATCTTTTCAATCAGAGTACCATTCGCCGTCCACCTGTACTGAATTGTGCATTACCAATAGCCCTTAACAAAAGGAAATGGTGTTGGTACACGTTTCCTGTATTAATTACATAGAGCAGAATTTTATGTGTCCAGGTCTCCAGTACTTCTTGTTTCATATTTTTTAAAAAGAATTTAATATCTTGTTTAAACAAAATAATATCCTGTAACGCGTTAAAAATATGTTCTAACGCGTTGCTTGCGATTTTAACGGGCTAGTTCAGAACTTTTTTGACATGAACGGCTTTTGATACCCATCCTATAGTATTCACACACTCTCTCGTTTGTTTGTAGCCCCCCCCCCCCCTCTTCCGATTTTAAAAACAAAAAGCATCAAGGATATAAAAAATGCACACAACTTCCTAAACTGATTGTCACCAGTGGGTCATAGCACTGTCAATTTGTTGTCGTTTCAATTCAAACGGGAGTTTCTTTTGTAACACGGTCGCCATACTTGAATAGGCGAGTCCATGTTTTCAAGCAACAGACGTGATGTAGTTAGCCGTCTTCGATAATCTGAATAATTCCGTAAATTTAGGAGTTACATCTCTTTGAACACATTAATACAAAAGTTTCCCCTTTTTATTTGTTCATTTTTTAAAAATATTTTTAGAAATATTAAAACTAGACATTGCAAATATTGGACGCAGACGACAGTTTTACTTAAATGGACTGTTCTAGAAACCAGAAAAAGACGGTGAGCAGTCTGTCTAGCTTGTTTACATCGAGAATTTCCGTTTGGTTTGAAACGCCAATAAGTTGACAGTGTTAGGGACTCCTCCTTGGGGAGAATCAGGTTAGAAATTATAAATTGATGAATGAAATGACAAAGTTTTGTGCATGTGGTGGTGGTGGGGTTATAAACAAACGTGAGGGTGTGCGAATACTTTAGAGCAAAAAAGTCAGACTCCATTAGTCGCCTCTGACGATAAGAAGGAGGGCACATCGGGTCTATTGCACATACCTTACCTACAATAACTCCGGGCAATGCTTATCACCTAGTCAGGAACAGTGTCAAGTGACTCATTTTAATTGGAATTTGCAGTATGTAAACTGTAAACATTTGACTGATAGGTTGGCGGAGTCAGTGATAAGTCAGTTTTTCTCGTCGAGAGTATACATGACATATTTTGCTTTGAAAAGGGAATATAATTATTGTTATTTTTAAAACTCCAAATAACTGAGTCAACGATGACTCTCTCAAAAGTTGCACTAAATCTTATTTTTTTTAAAAAAAGAGCAAGATAAAACAACTTTCCTGCCATGTGTTTTGCCTGGTCATTGAAAAAAAAAAACAAACAAACAACAACAACAACATCAACAACAAAATTCTGTGAATGTTCTACGTGAACGCCTCTGGAAACCATGTGTTTATAGGTGGGGGTGGTGTTCGGTGTTCATATTCTTTTTCATTGTGATTACATGCGGCTTAAAAGGGCAAGTACAATGGAGTAGATTGGAGAAATGACCTGTGGGTCAAAATGTGATTTCATACGCTTAAAGGGGAGGGTAAAATCGAGTAGATTGGAGGACTGACCTGTGGCTCAATAAGTGAAATAAAAAATATTTGTTGAAATTGTTTTTGTTTTGTACATGCGATTCGTATTGTATGCACTCTTACCTCATTTTCTTCATGCTGATCAATACAGTTTGAAATTCAAACCCTGATGTAGGCTTTAAAACATGGCCTCCATATCTTGCATTGTTTGCAGTCTCGTTTTTTTAATCTGGTCGCATTCCGATGTACCAGTCACCGCCAGTTTCATCATGTGACTCACATCATCAAATGACAATTTGGTAGGCGTTTCGAATTCCGGAGGCACACACATGCGACTTTTCCTACCCATTCTTCTCATGCCTGGCTTTTTCAAATTTGTCAGAGTTTAGTGATCGCTCTTTTAGTGAGTTTCCATAATTGTTGTATGCAAACAGTGTCGGTCATGGATTTTGGGCAGTTGGAGTCGCCTTCAACAAAATGTTTAGAGCATACTATATGGTGTCTCAAGCGGTTCTACTAAACACCCAGTGGGGCGGGGGGGGGGGGATTACCGGGGCATAGATGGGATGGGGGGCTTGGAGGGTTGGAGGTTGGCAACTGACATAAAAACTGATCTCTCTGGCAGAGTAGGGACGCCACTAAAGAACATTGCCTCCGGGCGCCTCGAACCCTCGCGCCGCCACAGTAAACGCGCAATTACGAGGAAAAGACGCGCAAAGATCAGCAAAGACGGGGAAAGACTCGCAAAAACGGTCCAAAACAGTGCAGACACGTTTTAAAAACTTACAGTATTGGAAAATAGTTACTGTTGATACGAAATTTATATTAAAAAAATGAATAAGAATTAGAAATATTTGCCTTGTTTATGTGTTAAACGTTCTTTTTTTTAATATCTATTTGTGCTCAGTGTTGTAATGAATTATGTTAAATATTCAATAATGCATTTTGTCAAAACAATGGAATCTTTTCATCATTATTTGTAACATATTTTATCTCATTCAATACTGATGCAGAAAGTTTCTCGTGAGTATTTATAAACGAGAAGCTCGCAAACACAAGCAAAGAGGTTTAAAACTTTACTTAACTGGAAATGTCCTGCTATTGATACATGTTTTATCTAAAGAAATATAAGATAAATGTATATAATATACGCGTTGATAGTTGTAGATTTTTAGAATACATTCTTTCTAAGAATTTCATTTTGTGATTTTCATTTTGACATATGGAAGATGAATTTTCTTCATCATTGATTGTTACTTCTACTCTTATTTTGTATTGACCATGAAAAGTCATCGTGTAAATTTCTAAAATATTTAATTACGGTAAGTGTTGAGAGAAGGAATAAGACGGGCAAAGACTTGCAAAGACTGGGAAAAGACGGGCAAAAGACAAGGAAACGACTGGCAAAGACATGCAAAGACAGAGAAAAGACGGGCAAAGACATGCAAAGACAGGGAAAAAACACGCAAGGACGGTGCAGAGACGTTATATGCTTACAATACTGGAAAATATTTACTGTTGATACAAAATTTTAAAATATATAGGAATTAGAAATGTTTGCTTTCTCTATGTGTTGATCGTTCTCTTTTAATATCTATTTAACTCAATTAACATAGCGGCAGTACAAGGAGAGAGACCGTTTTAAACTTACAATTCTGGAGAATTATTTACTGTTGATACACAATTTACGGTATACGGTATAGTAGGGAAGTGATACTGTAATCAGATTAGCATGTGTCAACACGTTTTTACAATCACAAGTAGTAGAGTAGACACATGCTACCTTTAACCCAATTAACATAGCAGGCAGCACAAGGACAGTTCTCAAATGTTGATTAAAAAATATATATGTAAATGGATTTGTGAATTATAGTTTTCTTTCCCCTTCTATTTCTATTGCATTCCCATTGGATGTTTTTATATAATGTTTTAAATACTGAGAAACGCAATTTCTACAGTTTCAAACTTATCGGTAATGAACAATTACATGAAAGAAATAATTATCCAATTAAATTGTATACAGGTATTCACACCTCAGTATAGTCATAGTTTAATATAAAATGCTTAAGAGGTGTGGCCGGCAAATTAAGTCGGCTAAAGGAGACGATCAAATACTAATCACCTACAAACTTCGGAATTCTTTAATAATGGCGAGCAGACATTCACTAATTTGTGCTCTATATAAATTGACCCTTCATAGACACGTTCATTATGACAGAAATTGAAATATTAAAATAAAATCTTGACATATGTATTCTAAATTATCATTTCGTGTGTAGAATAATATTCTGTGAAAAATACCAGTTCTGAAACATTTCTTGCGAGGGCTCAAGGAATAGACCTTTCGGCGATAGCATTCGAGGAAAGGCCCACACCGGGAGAAATTCTAACATCGTTGGAAATAAGAGGTATCAAACCAAACCAGATACAAGCTTTAAGCAACAGTGGGAAGGATAGAATATTCATAATACACTCCAAGGGAAGAAAGCACTACTACCCAATGGTCCCATACAGATTAAAGGAAAAACAAAAAGTACAGGTAGTGGATCCACCAGTGATAGCACGGGAAATTGTACACAAACTGGAGTAAATACATATAACATGGATTGCGATAGAGATTGCGATGGAAGCATTCATTATAGAGATTCAAAAAAAAAAATCGGAATAAAAGTGTACGGCTCAAAGATGGCAACATGCAAGGGATATGAAGTGCAGACAGGGACAAGTATCATCGAGATAGTGAAACAAAAAGTAAAGAAATTAAAACATTTTTCTACCTGCATGGATTTCTAGTGAAAACATGGTACAGGGGATTCATCTTTCATAGAAAATGCACACGGTGTGGCGCAACAGGGCATTCACCTAGGCAATGTACATCCAAAGAAAAAGAAGCTGTAACTTCAGAAAGTATCAAAGAAAAAGAGAAAACACCCATACCTCAAATCTCCAAAGAAAAATCAACGAACAAGCTGAAGTGAGAGACAAATGAGACAGAACCAGATATAAAAAAAATAAAAAAAAAACCAACTGAAAAAAGAAAACACTATGAAGAGAAAACAATATATCGCCAGAGACAAAGGCATGGCAGAGGAAAGAGAGAAAGAGAACAACCAGAAAAAAAACACAAAATAGAAATCAGCAGAAGGGAAGGAAAACCAAAAGGGAACAAAGGCTGACCCTATTCCCATGACATCGACCAATTCATGGTGAAAACCGGAAAGGAAGCAAAGACTATCATCCACATATCAAACGAAAAAACGATCAACCATGGAGTAGAATCAGACTTGTACACACATACTTATCAGACTCAGATTTATCGGAGATGAACTAATATGAACTAATTATGTACGTATAGCTGTTATTAAAAAAGAATATATATAATATATATATTATATATATATTCTATATATATAAATCTATATGTGTGTGTGTTGTGTGTGTGTTGTGTATGATAGCTCTCTCTTCAGTCACGTATGCTTATGATAGAACTTCAACTCCGTATATTTTTTGTATCTTACCCATCTTATGGATATAAATGGGATACAATACTGAACTTTTCCTGTAAGTATGGGCAGTATTGTTTTAGTTATGGTATGTGTCTCCGCTAAGTGCTGTGAGAAGGCACTTTACACCTGATGCCAGTGGTCGTGTGTTTCTCAAAATTAAGAAAAAGACAAATTCCTTAACCAAAAATTTACAAAGATACTGATCACGTGTAAGATATACGAGCAGGTTGCGCCATGCTTTAGAAGAAGAGTGGGGGATACTGCGTTCAATTCTGTTTGATTGTTACGATTGTCAATAATCGTGAATTTTACAGTAAATATGGCGACCCAAAATGCTTAGTGGACAGGTGAACATGACATTGTATACATGTATTATAGTCCATTTGTGGTTTTCT
>JAQPZY010001602.1:0-7500 GCA_029931535.1 Margaritifera margaritifera
CCCCCCTAATTGCGAGACGCTGACTAAGACCTCACCCCCACCCGCCCCTACAGGCCCTAGAGATCCCGCACCCCCCCCACCCTCACTACCTCCCAGACCCCAGTGACCAGAACCCCTCCCACCACCCCCCAAAACGCCCACCCGATACCACCCCGTACTCCCCCACCCCCAAAAGGATTGAATAGACCCCCCCCTCGCACACCAATTCAGCCGACACTTACACCCTCTACCCCCCCAAAATTCATGCCCGCCTTCCCCCAAGTACTTTTCCCACGTCGAATTAAAAACAAAAAAGACCCCCAAAACCCCACCCTTCCCCCGATTGAAGGAACCCCCCATGTGCATCCTTGACCACAGCCACCTCACTGCCCACATGCCTGTATTGTATTGTCCTCGATGCGAAAAAACCCACAAAACATGCCTTAGCCAGCACTTTTACTTTGGACGGCACCAGGGTTTTCAGGCAAGCCCGCCCACCAATTCCCACCCCGGATCACCAACGGATCGTCGGTGGAACGCCAGAACCAGAACCAAGAACGATTCAAACCAAAAAACAGTACCAAATTCAATAAGTCAAACGACTCCCTCCTTATATATTTGACCAGTCACGAAAAACCTACTAGACCGAAAATACAAACAACTTCTGTGTCTGCTATTGTAGAAAATCGAATAGTGATCAAGTACAAAGTCGACTCCAACAAAGCAAAACAAAACAGAAGGATTACCTAACTTCCTACTCTTTAGCCTAGATTTGTTTACTTTGGACAGGGAACCAAAGTACAGTGTTTTAGTTGTGGTGTCACTATTCGTATGTATTGTAAGAATTCAGCTCTCCTGGAACATGTCAGATGGTCACCAAACTGTGCTTACCTTTCTTTAGCGTTTCCACGGATTACATTACAATACTTTTCGGATGGTACAGTCGACAGGTATAAAAAAGGAACCCCTTTCAAACCTAACCCTTCATTCTGACTTTCAACGTTAACCAAGCAAGAAGATGAGTCATTTTGTCATCCTTCCACCAAACTTCAATAAGAGTACTCAAACTGCCACCCACCCACCACCATTACCAAGGGAGAAATCTAGTGGTAGTGTGAACTCCAAGGACTATCATCACGACTTGGAGTGTGATGCAGTACCATGCGATGAAACGGATTCTGTACGGTTTGGCATTCCCGATTCACACGTTCAAAAGGATTCCGTAGCTTGTAACATCTTGGATTCAGGACCCTCTCCAAGTCTCACCACTCATCGGCCACCCTCTAAAGATGCAGTACGACCTTTATGTTTTACTGGAAATACTAAAGGAACTGGTATTGACGTTAATGACAACAAGGTCAATGTTGGTCAATATTCGCATGTCAGAATACCTGTGAGTTTACTTGGTTATTCCAAGTATGAAAGTCGTCTCGAGTCATTCAAAGACAAGTGGCCAAAATATCTAGAAGGTCCTAAACCGGAAGGTTTAGCTAGATCTGGATTTATCTACTCGGGAGAAGGAGATAAAGTTCAATGTTTCAGTTGCGGTGTGAAACTTCACCAATGGGAGCTTACCGACTCAGCTTACATTGAACATGCCAGATGGTCTCCGCACTGTCAGTTCTTACCTTTAGTCGCCTTAGAACAGTACGGGTACGATGAGCCAGATGCCAAACAGAAGAAGAAGTAGTTTTTAAAAAATTCCATGTCGGAGGAGAATACTTCTTCTTTAGAAGAATACGGAAACTTTACCAGAGTACATTCGTGGCTTGCCTTTGGAAGTGCGCGAAAAGATTTACCAAGAGTTTGTCAAGATCCAAGTGAAACGTAAACTCAAAGTCATTTCTCGAGCTGTAAACTATACCCTCTTCCAAGGTCATAGAAGAATGATTATGGGAAACGTCTATCACAATAGCTACGTTCACGGAGACTTTCTCAAAAGGTACCAACCTTGGGAGCCTGGCTATAAAAAACATGCCACCCAAGATACCTACCTTTGCCATCGACCCCTATAAAGAGTTGGCATGCCTGCGCTGTACACGTCACTCGTGAAACGGATTCCGTGGAAGGAAGTCAACCATCGTGTTCAGACCTTAGAGGATTATAATGACTTGATACAAGAACTGTTACCATTGAATTTTGGACGTTATGCAGTGTGTGTCTTAGTGTCGTAGTGACTACTTATCTTGGAATTCGTTTTCCAGGACATTCGTTGTGGAATATTTTTGAGGACAAGTGTTTGCCTTGGATTATTTTGGAGGATCCGTGGTTGTTTTGGACTCAATTGTTGAGTTCAAAAAAACAATATGACCCTTTGTTCTTCTTCGGACTTAGTAGAAGAAGAAGACTATAAATATTTGATTTTATCAGTACAAGAAAGAAACATTGTACGTAAAGCGTTGAGAGTGGTCATGAAAATCAGTGAGGAACCTCCATGTGAAGAAGACATTCGTCACATTTTATCTGTCTATAAAACATTTCAAGAAGTGTGTATTGCTAGTGAGTTACACCAACAACTTTTCAATTGGAAAAATGTACGACCCTGGAGAAACCTTGGTTTCCAATATTGGCTACAAGAAGTGGCTCAGTTTGCCAAAGATTTGGCAACATGTCCATAAGGGTCCAAAAGTGAAAAAATGGGAACCTCAATGGGAAATCCTGAAAGAAGAAAAAGAAGAAGAAGAACCTGACACCACAAAAAAAGAGGACCACACCGTTGTCCAAATACAACCACCACCCCCTGAGGAACACAACCCTTCCTTGCCGCCGTCGTCAGAGCATTCAAAAACAAAGAAGACCAGAAGAATACCACCACCCCAAACAGTGTCTGTGTCTTTCATTACTAGGACACGAAAATATTGTTGTACATTGACTTGTTTAGAGATAACTTTAAATGTTTTAGTGGTAGTCTTCATTGTGTACGTGTTCATTTTAATTGCATATTTTCTCACTTATTCACTTCTTCGTGTTCGTGTAAAGTTGTAAAAAATATGTTTTTGTTGGTTGGTTGGTTGTTTTTTGTTTTTTTTTTAAAATAAACGTGTATGAAAATGTATAAAATGTCTTGGGTCTTTTGTCTTCTCAAAAATCTTCTTACCTCAGACATGGCTACATCATCTTATTCTACCTCGTCTACCTCTTCTGCTTCTGTCGTCAAAGTGATTGACGAAAAGTTAGATCGTCAAAGTTGGAATGCTTTGTATCTGCGCCATCCATTTAACATGTTGATTGCTGGACCGAGTGGTTCAGGGAAAACCGAATTTGTCAAACGTTTGATCGAACACAAAGCTGATTTGTTTGATCGTCCACCTCAACGTATCGTGTGGTGTTACAAAGAGTGGCAACCGTCTTACACGTTATTGAAAGAAAGTCAAGGAGAAACCATTTCGTTTGTGGATGGTATTCCTCACGAAGACGATGGAATCGTGTCTGACGTGAGTCAAACTCATTTGGTTATTTTTGATGACATGTTAGGAGAAGACGAAGAAGAAATTAAACTTTGGTTTACACGAAAAGGACACCATCGTAATGCTGGTATTGTCTACATTACACAAAATTTATTTCAACAAAGTAAAGCCCATCGAACCATCAGTTTAAATGCTCATTACGTGGTCTTGTTTAAAAGCCCCAGAGACAACTCTCAAGTACAAGTGTTAGCCAAACAGTTAGGGGCTCCTTGGCTCAATTATGCGTACGACGATGCCACTCAAACCCCTCACGAGTATTTACTCATCGACTTAAAACCTACCACTCTGACTATTTGAGATTTCGTGCCCCAATTGTTTCACCCTTGGGGTCAAGAAGGTGGTCCTGTCATTTACACGTCCCCTTCAGCCCATTGTTAAAAAAAACTATAAAAACAACCGACTACATCATTTCTGTCTCACACTCTTTTGAGAGATGGCTTCCTTTCAACCTCATCCTTCGGCTAAATTGATTCGTGCCTTGTATGGCATCAGTCGTGAAAAAAATGCACAAGTCCGTGCTCATTTGTTAGAAGCGAGTCTTAAAGAAGTGTTACGTTTTACTTTTGACAGCACGTCAGTTACTGCAAGGCATCATTCACATCCCTCATCAAACTCAACGTTTTTTTTCAAAAACATAAAGCGGCATTGTCACAACTGGCTGATCCTAGAATCAATTCACGGGACTAAAAAAACAAATCATTTTAACTCCTGGTGGAAGCGGTTCTTTAGGAGGGGTTATGATTCGTTCCCTTTTGAAATGGGATCCTAATGCCCAAGCCAAAAAACCCAAATCACCCAAAAAGAAGAAAAGTCCTAAAAAGAAGAAAGCCACAAAGAAAGGTCGTGCCAAGAAGAAGAAAACAACACCTACCACTAGCACCCGCCGTAAGAGAGGAACTGCTGCAGCCAGGAAAACGTACACCCGCAAGACACCACGATAAAACAACCGTGACGAGGTCTCCTTCTACTTCGTCCCCATCATCTTCACCACCCTTCACGATGATGCCTGCCAAAACAGACTTAAGTGCCGTGTTTCCTAATTTGATGCAAAAATGGAAACCTATTTCAAAAGTCACCACTTCGGGACCCTCGACGACATCGGCTGATTTGGCCATGGCAGCAGCCACCAACAAAGTACCTTCCCCTAAAACCAAAGTCCAAGAAAGAACTGGTATCTTACAAAGTTTACTGGATTTATCCAAAGAAGAATTGACTCGATTTAGTCCTTTGAAAACACCTCAACGTCGAGTGACGCCTGTCATTAAGTTGGTACGTCGTGCGGACAATCAGTGGAGACGTATTCCAGTATAAAATAGAAGGGTACCCTGCCAGAGACTCCATACTTACTCCTCACCTCTAAGATGGCTCCCAAACGTACACACCACAACTACATCCACCAAAAAAGGACGAAAAGTAAAACCACCAAAAAAGGACGACTTCCACCTCGTCTAGCCAAACATTGGGATGTCTTGTCTGTCCTAACCAAATCCAATACTCCCATGCGAAAACAACTCATTCAAACAGCTCCTAAAGAAATCATCGATACCGTGTGTGAATGTTGTTTGAACGTGTTGAAAGGAACGGTACCTTTGTCCAAGATACAGAAACAAAAATTAGGGAAACATCGGAACGTTCTTCGTCAAATGGTAAAAAAGAAAATACCTCTTCAACAAAAGAAACAAATGTTGGTACAACGAGGAGGATTTCTACCTATGTTGATAGGCCCATTGTTAAAAATAGCCGCTCCTTTGTTAGGAACGATTGCTGGACCGCTTTTTGGAGGGGTCATGCGATAAAAAAAAAAAGAAGATAAAAAGGACCACCCTTCTCTGAAAAGACCACACCTTTTTGGTACCTTTGAATGAAATGGAAGGACGAAAACTGACTTTAGTACCTTACAAACGATGGATGGAATTTCATCGTTGGAACGAACAACGGATACCTCATTTACCACCCAATCCTAATCTCAACGAGATGTCTCAGTTACAACAAGAAATACAATCCCTGATGGAACGCAGCGATTTGTCCGAAACAGAAAAATCCCAACGGTACGGACAACTTTTACAACGTCTACAACTCTTTCGTCAAAAAGCAGTCGACGAAACAGCTCCACCCACTCTGAGAGATTTTAAGGCCCTAATGAAAAGCGAACCTAAAGTCACCACTAAAACAGACACCGGTACAGGGATGACCGTCAAAGAAGAAAAAGAAGAAGAAGAAGAGTTTTTACTAACTCCACCTCTTAAAAAATTAAAAAAGTTAGCCACACCGGATTGGATGAAAAAGAAGATGCCTACCCCTTTACCCTCAGAAAAGAAAAAGGAAGAAGTGAAGAAAGAAGTCAAAACAGAACCAATGACCCCTGTTCAAACCACATCCACCTTTACCCCAGTAGCACGTCGGACACGTAAACAACAATCCAAAAAGATACCTCACGAAGAAAAGAGCATTGGGACTTGGTTGAGTTATTCTTGAGGAATCATCATGGAGAAACTGTTAGCTAGCCTTTATTACAATCCTGGCCATGCTGCTGGTTACGGAGGAGTTCAAAAATTATATCGAGCTGCTAAAAGTCAAATGAAAAGTGTACGTTTGCCCGAAGTACGACGATGGTTACAAGAACAATCGACGTACACGTTACACAAACCCATTCGACGTAAATTTTCTAGAAGTCACACACTCAAGTGGAAGGCATCGATCATCAATGGCAAGCCGATTTAGCCGACGTCTCTCATTTAGCCACTTACAATCGTGGTCCACAAATATTTTGTTTTGTGTCATCGACGTGTTTTTTCCCAAAGTTTGGCTTTGGGTCGTGCCTTTGACTTCTAAAAGCAGTACCGAATTGGTACGTGCCTTAAAATTAGGTCTTGAAACAAAGTGGACGCCAACCTTTACGATGGCAAACTGACAAAGGCAAAAAAACAAAAAGCAAAAAAGGCAAAAGCACAAACAACAACAAACACGAAAGGCAACCAAAGAAGTATCAAACAAGGCAACAAAAAAAAAAAAAAAAAAAAAAAAAAAAAAAAAAAAAAAAAAAAAAAAAAAAAAAAAAAAAAAAAAAAAAAAAAAAAAAAAAAAAAAAAAAAAAAAAAAAAAAAAAAAAAAAAAAAAAAAAAAAAAAAAAAAAAAAAAAAAAAAAAAAAAAAAAAAAAAAAAAAAAAAAAAAAAAAAAAAAAAAAAAAAAAAAAAAAAAAAAAAAAAAAAAAAAAAAAAAAAAAAAAAAAAAAAAAAAAAAAAAAAAAAAAAAAAAAAAAAAAAAAAAAAAAAAAAAAAAAAAAAAAAAAAAAAAAAAAAAAAAAAAAAAAAAAAAAAAAAAAAAAAAAAAAAAAAAAAAAAAAAAAAAAAAAAAAAAAAAAAAAAAAAAAAAAAAAAAAAAAAAAAAAAAAAAAAAAAAAAAAAAAAAAAAAAAAAAAAAAAAAAAAAAAAAAAAAAAAAAAAAAAAAAAAAAAAAAAAAAAAAAAAAAAAAAAAAAAAAAAAAAAAAAAAAAAAAAAAAAAAAAAAAAAAAAAAAAAAAAAAAAAAAAAAAAAAAAAAAAAAAAAAAAAAAAAAAAAAAAAAAAAAAAAAAAAAAAAAAAAAAAAAAAAAAAAAAAAAAAAAAAAAAAAAAAAAAAAAAAAAAAAAAAAAAAAAAAAAAAAAAAAAAAAAAAAAAAAAAAAAAAAAAAAAAAAAAAAAAAAAAAAAAAAAAAAAAAAAAAAAAAAAAAAAAAAAAAAAAAAAAAAAAAAAAAAAAAAAAAAAAAAAAAAAAAAAAAAAAAAAAAAAAAAAAAAAAAAAAAAAAAAAAAAAAAAAAAAAAAAAAAAAAAAAAAAAAAAAAAAAAAAAAAAAAAAAAAAAAAAAAAAAAAAAAAAAAAAAAAAAAAAAAAAAAAAAAAAAAAAAAAAAAAAAAAAAAAAAAAAAAAAAAAAAAAAAAAAAAAAAAAAAAAAAAAAAAAAAAAAAAAAAAAAAAAAAAAAAAAAAAAAAAAAAAAAAAAAAAAAAAAAAAAAAAAAAAAAAAAAAAAAAAAAAAAAAAAAAAAAAAAAAAAAAAAAAAAAAAAAAAAAAAAAAAA